>JAEKOY010000091.1:0-50000 GCA_021234595.1 Delia radicum | reverse complement strand
CGCAAAATATCCACACTCGGTTATTTGCCTGTGCTCAACCGTAAGCAATATTGACTATGTAAACTGTGGAAGTTTTATATAATTTCTACAAAAATTCACATTTATTGTAATCAAATTCTCCCAACAATTTCTGTCTGGAATAATATTTCAAGCAAACGAAATTTCAATTATCTTCTTTAAATGTACACAAAAATAACCGATTTCATTGTTCTGTTATTTTGACCATTAAAAAAAATCACTTTCGAATTTGATTGAAAACCCTGTATAAAAATATTTATTTTTGAATAAAATGGAAATATTTTTATCATGTATGCATGCACTGCATTATATGTAAAAATTTTTTCAATTTTCTTTCAAACAAAATAAATTTATGTGTCAAACATAAAAATTATAAAAAAAAAACATTTCATTGTGAAAAACTTGAAATAAAAAAAAAATATGAAATGTGTAGTAAAAAACTGTTTGGGGAAAAATTCCCAAAATATATTTATGAGCCGGTTTCCGGCGAAAAGTGCCAACTTGTGGTGTGTGAAGATAAAATTAACACCGCCACAAGGATCTGTAGTCGTCACTTCGAGGAGAAGTGCATTGGTATGGGCCAGTTAAAATCCGGATCAGTGACAACATTAAACCTGGGTAAGTATTTTGAAAATTTCTTATAAAACGGTTCTGTGGTTTTTACACTTTTGGGCAAAAAAAATACCCACTAGGAAATTTAGGGAATAACAGCTTTCATAATTTTGGGAAATATGGAAATTATTATTTTGAGTAACTTGAACCATACCAAATTTACATAACATGTTTTTGTAAAGGTTTGGTCAAAAATAACCCTTACAATATCATTCGACTATAACGAATTACGGTTCTTCGTTACTTCTGTACTCTCCATCGCATATCCGAATTTAAAAAAAAAAAATCTGAAATAGCTTACTTTTCTGGTGAAAAGTGAAAACATTAACCCTATATGAATCAAGTTACAGAAAATAATAATTTCCATATTGAAAAAATTCATAAGGGGTCATATAAAATTATATATGGGACCATATATAATGATATATACTTCCATATATAATTTTATATAGTCCTATATATAAAAAAGTACAGAAAAAGAATCTTTTTATAAAAAAAAGTACCAAAAAAAGTACTTGCTTTAAGTACCAAAAAGCATTGGAAAAAGTACCTTTTCCAAGAGAAGAAGTACCGAAAAAGTGAATTTTTAAAAAAATGCACCAAAAATTGACCTTTGCAAAACAAAAAAGTACTGAAATTTTCAAAACCTATACAAAAAAAAAAAAAATTACCGAAAAAAGTATCAAAAACTATTGAGAAAAAAGTACCAAACAAATTTTCTTTTTCTAAAAAAGTACCAATTTTAAAATAGCACTTTTTCCCTAAAAAAGTAACTTTTTTAAAAAAATTAGTATTTTTGTAAAAAAAAAAAAAAAATTGTTTTTTTTTTAAAGTACCAAAAAATTTACCCTTTTACAAAAAAAGTACCAAAAAGTATTGTGAAAAAAATTTTATTTTTCTACAAAAGTACCAATTTGAAAGCAGAAGCTTTTCCAAAAAAAAAAAGTACAGACTTTTTTAAAAAAATTACGTATAAAAAAAATGTACCTTTTTAAAAACATTAATTTATCTAAACAAGTACCAACAAGTATTGGAAAAAAGTACCAAAGAAATTAAATTTTCCAAAAAAAGTACCAAAAAAATTATTTTTTTCTAAATAAGTAGCAATTTTAAAAATGTACTTTTCCGAAAAATGTATCTTCCAAAGAAACAGTACCGAAAAAAGTACTTTTCCCGTAATGCAGTAATGCAGAAACACTGTCTATTTGCTAGAAGCGGAAGTTCAGATACATTATAATGTACTTATTTTTAACTGCTAAAAAATAACTTAATAACTACTGATGTTACAGTTTCTTTTTTTTTGAGAACTAATACATACCGACTTTTAATCTCCTACCGAAGCCAATTTTTCGGGCCAACGCCGATGGCAAACACCTGTGAAATTTATAATAATCGGATCCGAATATACCCACCCAAAACATCACAAACAACAATTTACACACAATTTTATGTACGGGAACGGTTTTTGGGGTATTGAGGTAAAGCACATGATTGGCAATATTTGAAAGTATACTTTACAGCAGCATCTCAAAACTGATCAAAAACACCCACGTACTAAAAATGTTGTATCAACTGTTGTTGTTTGGAGTTGTTTTGGGCAATCGGCCATCATTTTTCCTATTACCGATTATTGTGGAATTGTTTATTTTCGGCTTAAGTCGATGTCGAAGCCTATTAATCAGTCGGACATTTCTGATTTCACCGCTTCTTTTTTCAGAAATTCTAAAATGTGTAAATCTGTTTTAAATAAATACATGTAAAAATAATATTTCTTTGTATTTTTGAAATAATCAACAAAAATTAACGTCGAAAACACTGTTTTGGTAGTTGTTTTTTACAATATTGAAAATAACTACTTTAATACCAACTGTTACAAAATACAGTATTTTTTTAAGTTTAGTTCTTTTTTTTAACTTTCTAATTGTTGTTCTGTGTTTTTAGTTAAAAACAACAACAACTACTGATTACTATACAGCAACCGTCATGGTACTTTTTTAGAAAAAATATATAATTTATGTCCACAATTTTATGAAGTACAAAAAGTACACACAATTTTATAAATATTGTTAATATCGAATCCAAGGGTTTGATCTGAAAAAGTTTATCACAATTGCTTAGTAGGTAGTATATCTAATTAAATAGGGTCCAATAACTAATCAGATACAATTTAATCCGAAAAATGGTGTTCTAAAATGCTTATCAAGTTTTTACAATATAAAGAAGTTACAAATATTTAAATAATTTGTAACTTCTTTAATTAAAAATGAAAATTTTCAATATCAATCGCAAATTTTCTTCATTTCAAATAGAAAACATTAACTTGATTCAAGTTTCCTTGATTTCAACTGAAATGTTGAATAAATATAACAAACTCGTTTGTAGATTGAAAACTATAATAAATTTTATTTTATTATTATCATCATGTTTATAACAGTTTCGGCAGTGTCTTGGTGTTCCTCGGGTGGGCTTGTTACGGAGTATGTTCTGTACTCCGTAAAAGTACCATGCGGCCGTGGAGGAACACTTTGTTCAACACTTTCCACTAATTTATATTCCTTCCTTTGTGGCGGGTATCCAACTGGTGGGTATCCAACTGATGGGTATCCAACTGGTGGATATCCAACTGGTGGGTATCCAACTGGTGGGTATCCAACTGGTGGGTATCCAACTGGTGGGTATCCAACTGGTGGGTATCCAACTGGTGGGTATCCAACTGGTGGGTATCCAACTGGTGGGTATCCAACTGGTGGGTATCCAACTGCTGTGTATCCAACAGGTGTGTATGGAAGTGGTGGGTATCCAAGTTGGGGGTATGCAACTGGAGGGTGTCGAATCTGGGGGTACGTCAAATGTGTTTGGTGCTGAAATAAAAAGAAAAAGGATTTGAAATCGAAAAAATTAAAATTAAAAATAATGAGAACAAATTATAAACTTTAGAAATTCGCGAAAACGGAAAATTTCATACACAAAGTGTTCAACTTTGAGAAAGTGGTTTCCATATAACCGCTGTGAAAATTATTTGTTTTGCATGGATTTTTTTCTGTGGAATGTATGTGAGACAAGATTTTTGTTAAGAACTAATTTTGAATAAGGTAAATATGGAAAAAGCGAAAAAAAAGCAAAATTTTAGTTCAACTGCAACGATATCTGTTATCATTTCTAAAATTTAAATAAAAACCATATATCAATCAAACAATTGTTCGAGTAAATTATAATGATCAATTTCGAGTAACGAATAACTTGAAAAATTTTCAAATCCAGTTAATCGAGTAAATAAAAATATATTTAAATTTCACTTTATAATTTAAAAACAAGAAAAACCTAAATTTGTTCCTATATTTTAAAAAGATAAAGCAAGCTACCGTTTCAATTTGAGAAACAAGTTCTTCTGAGTGGCGGCCCTTTAGGTGTTTTTTCCTCCGTAGAACGCGGCAGGCGGCTTCGCGAAATAAAGTTTTTCTGCGTGCGACACAAGACATTATATCTTATCCCAGTAGAAAACGCTGCTTACATGCAACCAGGTTTGCAAGGGAATAATGCGAAAAGAATCCCTTACAAACCTGCTTACATATGCTATGATTTTTATATGGCAAATTCCCACTTGGAAGCATTACTTTTGGCCAGAATAAGCGCGGATTTCAGCGCTTATAAGAAGCAGTCATTTCATGGGTTTCAGTAAAATCATATATCATGTCTACAGTATTACGATTAAAAGTAATAATAATAATGTACATAATCTATTATACATAAAATTCTACACTGATACAAATTTGTGCGTAGTAATAATGAATTCCTTTATTAATCCAATGAATTTTTTCATAAAAAAGTCCCCAAATAAACGTTTCATTGAGTCAATGAAATGTGTTTCATTAAATCAATTTTAATGAATGATTTCATTGACCCAATGAAAATTTCATAAAGTATATGAAATTTTGTTCATTAATCCTACCCTAATCGTTATGAAAGTTTCATGTGTTTAATGAACAAAATTAATAGTTTCTATAAAATATTTTCGTTTATATTTAATAATTTGCAATTTTTATGATTATTTTAGCATAGAAATTACAAATTTTGAAAATAAAATTTTTTTGTCTATGAAAAAGAAATATTTTAATTATTGTACTTTTTTAAATTATGTATATTAAGAACTTTAATGATTGAAAAAATCTTTTAAATACAATTAACAGGCATTAAATATTAAAAGCTGAACTAAAAAAAAAAACAATTTTAATTTATTTCTGTTTTTATTGTTTTATTTTTACAAAATTGTTCAATCTTTCTTTGCATTTTTTTAATTTTTGTTAAAAGATGACATATTTTCTTATATCTCGGTACAAAATATATAACTTTTTATCGATCTGCCTTGGAATTCTGTAGAACGATCGACGATTATAGTCACCTTTTTTTAGTTAAATTACGACCATATTAGATAAAAATGTTAAATATTGTTAACAATGTTGTTAAAAAACAAAAATTTATTAACGTTTAGCATAACGTTTTTGTGTACCATCGTCAAAACGATAACAATTTAGGTCTCGTTTTGAACAAAACTATATCGTTTTTCTTAGAGAATCTGTTCCCTGGAATTTAGTGACCAACTATTCAAATTCGTCAAAAACAGTTAGCTCTAGGCAAATTTAATAAAAAAAATTTATTTATATCAAGTTGTGGTTAATTCAGTTTAAAAGAAAATTTTCAGTTTTTTTTTATTTGAAAAAAAAAAATTTTTTTCTTATTAAAAGTCGAAATTTTTATTGAAAAAAATTTCAAAATTTTTCATTGATTTAATGATTTTTTTTTTATGAAATTATCAAAAAATCATAACAATTTTAATGAAAAAATACCAAAAATAATGAACTTTCATTCAGTTAATGAAATTTTTCATTAAACTAATGAATCGATTTTAATGAAATCGTTTCATTAATACTTTAAAGGAAATTCTATCAGTGTACTACAAATTATAAATTTAGATTAATACAACTCTTATCACGAATCCCCTTGGATTAGCAAGTAATTTCACACTCATAATCTCTATTTTTTTTTTTTTAATTTAAGTATTTAAATTTCGTTGTGATTTTCTTCTTAATACCATATATAATTAATTCCGTAGCACCCAAAAAAAAGTTTTGAATTTTCTGTCATTGATTTGGTCGTTATAACATATTAACATCCACAATTTTGGGGGATATGCGGACATTTGGGCAATATGTTATTTTGGTTATTGGGCAATACGACTTTGAGGAATATAACGGTACGCCCTTACTTCATTTGTGTTGCATGGACTATTTTTGGGAGTTATTTCATTTTTATTCTTTGGAAATTATGACATGATGAAATAACAACCAAAACCTAGGATTTGTTTCATTTTTGTTTTGGAAATGATTTCATTTTTTTAGAATTTATTTCACTTTTTGGAGACGGGAATTATTTCATTTTTTTAGAATTTTTTTCATTAGGAGCTTTTGCACTGGGACATTTTGCACCTGGGACTTATTGCATAGAGCCAAAAACTTCATATCGGATCCCGATAAAACTTGCGTTAAAAGTAAAGTAATAAAAAGTACTTTATCAAATAAAGTGTAATTGTATCAGATTACCGGTACATACCGCTAGTATGACAAATTTTTCGGTACCAATACCGAAAGAAACAAAAAATCGGGACCAATGCCGCTATTCGTTTCGGTGCCCAACCTTGGTCTCGAATTTAACTATAAATAAATAAAATTTTTAAATTTATACTTACATTTGGAAATTGGCAGTTAGTGCATTCATTGGTGCGACCATCATTTCCGCAACGACGTACATTTCCGCCATCTGCCTTGCCAGCATTGCCTCCAACATTGCGGCTATCACCACTACCACCACGCCTTTCTCCAACACCACCACGGCTATCGCCACCAGCACGACGGCTTTTTAAAATTAATTTCTTTATTTTCTGAAAAAAAAAACATTTAATAAAAATTTAAAATATTTATTTAAATAACTTACTTTTAACAAATTCCGCTCGTCCATATTTGGTTTTGAAGTTTGAGAAGATATCAATTTAAATAAAAAAAAATCGTTTTATATAAACAGACTTACCATACCCAGGTATTTTTTTTCCTGCTAGGGGAAAAAAATTTGCAATTAGGGACAGGGGATTTTATTGGGGATTTAAAATAATTTGAAGGGTAAGTTTTCCAAGTTGTTTTTTTTTTGTTTCAATTACAATAAAATATTTATATGTGAAACAGGCAATTTTTACATAGTTATAAAATTATTTTTTTTCACCGTTATCTCAGTATGTTCAAATATTACAACCCATATATAAAGCGATGAACACGTGAGCGAATTTTGAGAACAAAGAAAACATTTACTGAAGTAAAAATTAACTTTTTGGTCAAATCCTACCCACAAACACTCACGCAAAAATTTGACTCACGCACTCTCACTCACTTTCACTTTAGGTTTCGCTCACAGTCACGCGTCATTCACTTGAATCACGCAAAATTCTGCTCACGTGCCTATCTTTACAATATAATCAAGCAGAAAGTTAAAAAATTAATGAATTTAAAACATTCTTCAGGAATAAACTGTAATTTGGCATCCCAAAAAATAAACAGTAAACTACAGATAATTAACTACAACTACATTTTTTAAGAGGTTTTTTCTGAAATTAACGATTTTTGTGGAATTCAAACAAGCGCTTTTTCTAGTTTAGCTACCATAAACAACTCCGATTGTCATTCGAACATGCGCTTTTTCTGTTTCAGCCACCATAAAAAACTCCGAAAGTTCGTTCCTGTTTGAAGCTACATCATATTTTTTTCACTCAACATTACTGAGCACATTGCATACCCATTGGTTTAACTTCGACATCTTTCCAGTTTTTGTGGCATACAGCTGGCAGCCTTGATCTCCATATATATAATTTTGGTGGCATCACTTGTTTTAAAAAAACACAACCCTGTTCTTGTTTGTGTTTTAATTTATATTCACTCGATTAGATTTTACCAAAAATTAAATTCTAACAAAAAAAAAAAAAAATGGTTTATATACATTTTCCATCAAATTTAACCGAAGAGGAGCATATGCTGCAAGCGAAGTACCAAAAACTAAAGAAGAAGGTAACATTTTAGCTTAATACAAAAGTCAATTGTACTCATTATTAATAAACTTTCTTGCAGAAAAAAGCTTTACAATTAATGAAGGCTCCCAAACAGGAGCCCGAGAAACCTACTTTGAAGCGACCAACTGATGCACGTGATGCCCGGGAGGTAGCACGTAAACTTATAAAAAGTGGCGCTATACCGGCCATACAAAAGCAACAGACAAAACAAGATCAAACCTCATTTAAACGACCCAAAGGACAAGAACGGAAACGTCCGGCACCAGAAACGTCCGTGGCTGCCTATCAGCCCTTCTCTTCTACGCAAAATGATGTTGCCCAAGAAACTATTATTAGTGAAATTATTAAAGAGGAGCCACGTATACAAAATTTATATCAACATTTTGCCACTGAACGAGATCGTGAAGAACGTGGCTTAAACGATAAAAGTCCTATGGATCCTAATCAGGGAGATAAGCCACGGGCGGGCAATACCATCTTTGTATCGGGTAACAAAGTTACCGAGGAATATCTAAAGAAGACCTTTAATGATCATGGCACTATTGTTAACGTTTCCATGGAAATTGAAAAGGGGTAAGAGGAAAATGTCGTTCATTTGTTTTTATGTTAATACTTAAAAATGTCCTTTTAGTCGGGGCTTTGTTACATTTGCTAAACCTGAATCTGCCGATCGTGCCATAGCTGAAATGCATGGTAAAAATGTAAATGGCATTAACTTACAGGTACAATTGGCTCGACGTCAACCTCAAATTGAACCTATTAATGATGCTTCCTCTTCGGCTGTATGGTCTTCTATAGGTAGGATATCGTTTGTGCATTTAAATGTTTCTTTAATACACCCATTCCTTTAATTCAAACTTTTTTTTTAGCTGCTAGTAAATCTCAAAAAGGCAGCCATAAAGATAGACGTGAAATGGTTCAATATGATGAGGACTTTTTACTTTAAAAAGTTGATCCTTTTTAGTTTTTAATATATTGGTTTAAGCTTAGCAAGTAGTTTTAATAATCATTCAACATTCATCATCATTATCAACATCTTTCAACATACATTTTTACATTCAAGACAAATATCTTCAAAAAATTAAATGAATACTTAAATGCAAAACAAAAAAGGTAAATTTTTTTATTTTAATATTATAATTTTTATTATTTTTTAAGACCTGTATTCCCAAATTCTTCTTACCTACAAATGTAGGAAAATATTTTTAAACATAATTATTTAAAAAACTCTTAAGAAAATCTTTTCATATATTAGAAAAAGATTTCGTTTTGGTAAATCTCTAATAATAATTCAGTTCAACATAAAAACAGGGATGTCAGGCAATACCGTTAATATACCGTTATCGATTCAAAACAATTTCAACTGACTATCGTTATCCCCAAAATAGCGTTACCGAAATAATTGAAAAACCGTTATCCGTAAAATACCATTACCGATATAACAAAAATACCAATACCCTTAAAATACAGTTACCGAAATAATTGAAATAGCGTTATCCTTAAAATAACGTTAACGACATAATTTGACAAGATAAAAAAAAAAAAAAATAATCGCTGATAATAGATATACAGTGGTGGCAAAAATATTAAGAATGATTGGTTAATAAAATCTTTGTTATAAAATAAATTTTGATTTTTAAAAACTTCTAGATCGTGCACAATTCAGTGGTCTTTATTTTAAACATATATTTTTTCGTTGTATGCTTCCCTGAATTAATGCAAATTACAAAATAGTCAAAAAGATCGATATTTGCTTGGAAAAAATAATAACGATAGTAAACATTTAATAAGTTTGATATAATTTTTATTAAAAATAATAATTATTTTTTGTTTTTAGACCTTTAATTGTGCAATGAATATGAAAATTATTCTAGTTCGAGGCCATACTCTATATTTCTTTATTAGGATATTGTCCTAACAAACAATCTATAGAGTTTTTGTTTTCAAATTTATTAATTGACCACTTTCAGGAATGTGTTGATAGTTCTATTTCGGGAATTTTCTTGGTTCCCATCATCAGAACACGTTTTGAAAGAAGTGACAATCCCATGCAAAACATCAAACATTCATATAAACAAGTTTTCTCACTAAATGAGAACTAATATTTGAGCTCGAAGTTAAAGATTATCACCATTGATCAAAAATAAATTCAAAACGTGTTCGTTATGTTCAAGCTCTACCTTTGGTAGATATACAATACACACTTTTTGTTTGTATATTTATTAAGCATTCAATTGTAAAAATAAATTAGCATTTGGTAAATAACAAATTTCTAGTAAAAAGTTTAGACTGGTAAAAACTAAAAGAAAAAAAATAAATAAATTTAATTTTATTGCTCTTTCGTACTTTATTGGTTTAAATTTGTTTTTGGAATTTGAGTGACGAAGTTTTTTGTCCAGGAACTTATTTTTAAGCTGTAGTCTTAAAAAAGTATATGATTTTTATGTTATTTGATATATATAGCCATCTTTAAGAAAAGAAAGCACAAATCCTGAACCAGATTCGGCAATTTTTTTGTAAGTTTCTATAAATAATCGATTTATAATATTAAGAGTGCTTAAAAATCAGTTTATCTGTTCTAAATTTAGTTTTAGAACCAGAAACAGATTCTATACGGTTAATTTCAAGTTCAAAATTCAATGAAAACTAAATTTCTTGAATGGGGTAAATATGAATTTTGGAAAATAGTAATTTTTAATGTATAATATGCAACATTTTTAATCCTTTTGCCTTTAACTGGCGTTGGTCCAAAATTGTGAAGAAATAAAATCCTATTACTCATCGGCTATTTAACTACGCTTAAGTGGAAATGTCTGGGTGATAATGATTATAATACAACTTAGAGATTTAAAATAGAAGTACGTCAAGCCGTAAAAGGGATTAGTAATGAATACATTAGTTAAACGATCGGTCGAAAACTTAATTAAAGATTACTGGGGAATAATAAAAAATATATTTTGGAAGCATAAGTTTAAAAATTTTGCTTAATTTTTCTCGGAAATGCAAGAGTTGGTGAATAACTTCTCACTTATTTATTTATCCTAATATTTTGCAATATAAGCAAAGTAGATGTAAGCAAAACAATAAAACAAATTATTTATCAATCAAATAGTTTTATAATTTAAGTTTTTCAAACATATAACGGCAATAATGAAAAATATCATATACTTCAAAAATGTTTTAATTTTTATATTTGAAAATAAAAAAATTGTTTGTTCGGACTTTCTATATTTTCATATATTTAGTTAGAATATTGTTCTACCTTAAGTCCAAATATCTAATATGATATTGTCATATTAGATTTTATTTGTTGCTTTTTAAAAAGTTTGACCATTTTCATGATAGACAATACAATTGTTTCATTGGCATCATTGGCATCATCCAAATCTTCAGTTGGCTGCAATAGAAAAATATAATAGGCTTAACTCAGACCGAGACATTACATACAACAGAAACAATAAACTCTCTAGACTGATCTCAATCATTTCGATTAAATTTTACGTTGAGATTTTTGTCAATAAAGATCTTGTCTTTATACATATAAATTCGTAAAATTTATATTTATTATTTCTCTTTTTTCTTTTTCTGAATAAGTTGTTGTATTAATGATAACTTGTTCATCGTGAAGATTAAATTTGAACTTCTGCTTAATATGTTTTCAAGTTTGATATAATTTTTATTAAAAATAAAAATTATGTTTTTTTCGACCTTTAATTTTGCAATGAAAATGAAAATTATTCAAGTTCTAGGCCATACTCTATATTTCTTTATTAGGATATTGTCCTAACAAATAATCTATAGAGTTTTTGTTTTCAAATTATTAATTGACCACTTTCAGGAATGTGCTGATAGATCTGTTTCGGGAATTTTACAGGTTACCATTTTCAGATCACGTTTTGAGAGAAGTGGCAACCTCATGCAAACCTCAAACTTCGAAATGTCCAACATTTCTTATAGTAAACAAAAATTGAGGTAAAAAAAAATTTCGAGGTGAAAAAAGTTTGAGGTGAAAAAAAAAATTTGTTGAAAAAAGTACTTGAGGTGAATATTCAACATTATGCACCTCTATATTTGTGGTTACGAAATGGACAAGTCTCGTAATTTAGTAAAATTCGCACATTTGTATGAAAAATTTTGAGGCAGCCTTACATTTTCACTCATAACTTTTGAAGCGATGGACCAATTTAGCTCATTTTGAACACCACACTTCTAAAGAAGCTACCAATCAGTCTGTGTGAAAATGAGCATCCCCGCTTTCGTCGTTATTGCATTTTATTTTTACCTATTTCAACATTTTATTTTCATCCATAGTAAAAAAAGAGCAAAAATATGCTATAAAAAGAGTTAACTTCAAGGGCCTATAAAAACAAAACAAGAGCAAAGATTTCATAACCCTTTGGGGGTTTTAGTCTACTAATGGTCTTCTTTCATTTTCCGTTGGAATGGCACGGGATGTATTTTCTTGTTGCACAGTGTTATTAAACACTATGCACGATTGATGAAGTAATTTTTTGCGGAGAAATCATTTTCATATTGTCTCATCCACATAACAATCAAAAATATATAAAATTGGGCTTTTATATATTTTTAAATAATTTTTGAAAAATGTCCCATCAAAAAATGTTAAAAATAGATTTTTCAAATAATTATTTGGCAACTCTTACAACAATTTTCCACAAATTTTTATTCACGTTTTTAGTGAAGATGTTTAATTAGTTAACGTTTTTAAACTGCTTAATTATACTTATTAATTAAAGAATATAAACGTTTAATAAAAATACTGGGTTGAAAACGGAACACTTGAGCTACTAGTTTTAGTTTGGTTTTCATACTGTAAGATGCGAATAGTAAAATTTTCTAATGAATTATTTTCTTTGAATGTTTTATATGATCTAAAAAATATAAAAAGAAATTAGTCCCAAAATCCCGAAAAACCCCGGCATACCGATAAATCCCGGGATCGCAGTTTCCAAAATCCCGAATCCCGGGATTTATAAAAATTAATCCCGTTCGGTACCTCTAGTTGTAATACAGCATCTTTATTTTGAAGTGAAAAACAGTCATTTGTAGAAGAAATTTAATTTGGCTACTATTGTATTTCATTTGAAAAAAAAACAAACCACATAAAATTCCTGTGTTATGATTTTACATTCATTTTATACAGTAGTTTTTTTTTTATTAAAAAAAAAAATAAAACAAATAAATGTTTGTTAATTGTTTGCTGCATATGTGCAAAGAGTATATACAAATAGAGAGACTACACTGCCCACGCCTCTCAGCAACAACATACCCAAAAATAGATCCGGCGATTTTTTAATAATAGCAAATAAACATGTTTTGCTGACATATTAAACGTTTGTCAAAAAATCGTCATTTTGGAAGCAAAAATCGTCCAATCGTCATTTAGTAATTTAAGTAAACATGGCAACAGTGATTATAGGGCTTTCGTACTTTGTTCACCTTTAAGAGTAGTCAATGTAAAATAAAATGTGTTCACATTAAGCGGTGTTCACGTAATGCAGTGTTCACATTATCTCGAGTGCACTGTATATTAAGGTATTAATTAATATGAATGAGACTATATCAAAAATTTTCGAAAAACCAAATCCAAGATAAAGTTCTATATTATCATATGCGCCATCACATATACCCATATTACGCTATATTAAACTATATGTTTTTATTTAATGCTATATTAAATAATATATGATTCTTCATTTCCGCTTAACTCCCTGTGGAGCATAGGGCCTCATATATGATTGTATGTGAACGTTTTTACTCGGGAAGTCTTTGTTTATTTAGTTCTATCTATCTTGTAACTTAAAATGTTAAGGCCAAACAACTGATTTTAATTCGCATAATGTACAATTGGAAACTTTATGAAAATCTTAAAATATTCCCATCCTTACAGACCCATTTAAACAAATTTAACAGAGTGGTTTCAAAGATTTGGCGAATCTGTGAAAGTTTCTAAAATCTATATCATTCAAAAGTCGGCTTAAATGTATTTCAAGCCAAATTTTAAAATTTAATAGAAGTTTTTTTTTTTTTGAAAAGATTAAAAAGTTTATCTTATTAAACAAATCATTACCTTTCCAACCTTCCCTAAATAAAAAACAATTTTTTTTTTTTTTTTATAAATTTTTATTTCATTTATATAATGAATATAGTTTTTGTGTATTATTATTTATTTCCAATTTAAATAGAAATACTAAAATTCCAATAACTATGGTTAATTTTTTTTTTGTTTGTTTTTTAAACTTTAACAAATAACAATAAATGAGGGCATCAATTTGTATTTAACAAAAAATAAAAAGATGAAAACGATTAAAAAATATATAAATTAAAAAAGACAACATTAATATAATTAAACAATTTTACCCTTAAATATGTCAAAAATAATAGTTTGTGTAATAAAATATGTAAAACTAAATTCATAATGAACACCAAAATACGTATTTTAATTTTTTTTTCCAGTTTTCGATTTTCAAATTTCGTACAAATTTTAAATCGTAAACTTGAAAAAACACTATAATTCGTATTTTGGGGCTCTGCGTGAACGTAGTGTAAGAGTAATGATAATGATCAGAGAAGACAAATAGGCTTTTTCTTCCTTATATTTTTGCCATTTTTACTCGTATTTTTTTTTAGCTTAAAAACTGCTTTTTCTTAAGCTTTAAAAGAGCTCTTTTTTAACATTCTTAGCTTTAAATGCTTTTTTCTAAAATTTGTTTGCTTTTTCTATCAAAAAGTTTAATTTTTTTTACCTTTTTGTAGTTCTGCTATTTTCTGCCTTTTTTACGATATTTATTTTTTTGCCATAAAAACCTCGGACTTAGCCATTTTTTGTCTTTTCTGATAATGATAGTAACATGAAAAGTTATATAAAACAAAAAAATAAAATAAATAGAAAACTTAAAAACTCGATGCTCGTTAATTATAGCAAATGATGTTATAGTAAGTAATGTCGTTGTAAAAAAAACTGTATGTGATTATTATGATCCATGTATTTTCACTTCCTTTGTAGAAAAAATTCTAGATTGTAAAAAAATAGTTTGGGTAAATGTCGTCGTTTTAAAATGTATGTGTAGTTTATAGTATGATGATTATGTTGGGGACAGGTTTGTTGTAAAAAAAGATATCAGTGTTTTATAGTCCATTCTATGATCTATTTACACTCTGATAAAAGGCCACAATTATGTATAATTTTTTATTTTAAAACTCATAAGAAGATCAATTGAAATTGAGAAAAAGTTTCAATAAGAACAAGATTTTCAGTTAAAATAAAAAGATATTAAATTTTACATAGAAAATTTCAAATTTAATTAACAACCATCCATTCTATATATTTCGGACACACTGATTTGAATGACGTACTTTATTTTTCTATGTATGGTACAGTGTTTCCGCAAAAATTACTTTTAAGTTTGGCGCATTTGCATGCTGTTTTTTTATATACAAAAATGTTCAAATGCAATTTGATTATTTTTCTCTAGAAATCGAAAAACAAGACCAGTAGCAATATATATGGGAAATATTTGATTCCTAAGAAGAGGTAAGGTCAGTAAGAAAAAGTTATTTTCATAAGGCGATTTGTAAAAAATTTTACATGACAGCATAGCTATTCAAGATGACCCAAGGTCCAACTTTTAGTATGATATGTGAATGCTTTTCAAAAGTGTGTGTTGAAATTTTCAGGCTAAACTATAAGGTGGCGCAAAAATAACCTTCCGATGTTTATTTTTTTATTATGTATTTATTATGTATAGCATTTTCTGATAGGAGGATTACTTTTGCGCCACCTTATATTTTTTGTATTTGCAAAGGTTTTATAACAAAAAACCACCGTTTTATTACATATTTGTCACAAAAGTAAGGATTTTGTTTGAAAAACTTTTGCAAATATAATTTTGATGATTTTTACCATACATATACTTTTCAAAGGTAATTACAGATTATACTAAAAGTTGGAATCTGGGTTCATCTCGGAAAACTATATTGCCATATAAAATTTTTGGCAAATCGCACATTTTGCATATGCGGCACCATATTAAAATAATTGTATTTTGCTGAGATGCATCTTAATAGTGTGCGCATTCTATTGCATGACTATTTGTTAAGCTCATTTGAAAGTTTAGCGAAGAAATTTGCTAAAGCTATTAAAAGAGAGAAAAATTAGAAAAACCGGTAATCAGCGGATGTAATTTCAGGTTTTCTAAATCCAATATGTACTATAAATAAGACTACAGACGTCGACTTTACATTTCAATAGAAAGATTGATTGGATTGGATCGTATGTAAAAAAATGCATGAAAAGGCGCTAAACTTAAAAAAAGTCATTTCGTGAAAAAAACTGTACCATACATCGAAAAATAAAGTACGCCATTGAAATCACTGTGCCTGAAATATATAGAATTGGTGGCCATAACCTTATTAATTTTTAAAAGAGAAGAGTTTATCCTGTTGTGTAATTTTTACAATTTCAATTGAAAAATAGTGTAGTATACATGATTAAATCTAAAGTCTTAACGTCCTTCTTGACCTGGTGGATTAAAATAATCCCAATGATGAGTGTGTACACTACGACCGGTCATTAAGAATATTAAAACAACAAAAGTAATAACTATAAATAGAACAACCAATGCTGGCACTTGTCTATTACGCATATCGGTGGGTTCTTCTTCGATACCTTCTTTAGGCTCTTTGCCACTTACATAATTCGACAGATGATTGATAATTTTACACAGTGACAAACTACAGGCAGTAATAAATTTACGGCCGGCTTTAGTAACACTTTGGTTATCATCTGAAGAAGGTGTACGAGTACTACGTGTGCGTCGACGATGGTGAATTTCGTTATCTTTTTCTTCTTCGCTAAATTGTTTATCTTCAGCTTCAGAGGAAGATGAACGTCTGTGACGATGATGACGACGTTGATGAGGTCTTACATCTAAACTGGGATCTTCAGATGCTGCTGCAGCGGCTCTGTGTAGATTATAGAAAGCCAAGGGAGCCAAAGATTGTAAATATTCTGCTGAAGGAAAGGCTGTAGATGGTAGTGTTGTTGTTGGTGCTGCTGCAGGTGATGGTGCCACTTCTTGATCTGTTTGTGTTTGTTCATCGCTATTTGGAACTGTAGTTGCTTCGGTTGCTTTTTTGCTGGCTGTTGCTTCTAAATCTCTTAGACGTGGTGGCTTAGGTGGGGGAACAACTTCTCTTACTGGACTTGAGCTTAGCTGTTCATTACTATTTTGTAAACTTGTCTGTGTTTCCGCTGTCAAATGATGTGTTCTTTCACTTTGTCTAACTCGTTCAACTATATTCTCAATTAGTCCCGGAGGCAATTCAATATTTTGTACTACCAAATTACCGGACTTACATTCCAACTCATCTGAACTTATTTGTTGACCATGTAATTGTGAAACCATAATTTGTCCAGCTTGCAAAGCATGTACTCTTAAACGTTCTACTTCTAAATCACCCAAACGTGCAGGTAATTGAGGTTGTAGGGGTTGTGCTGGTGTTGCTACGGTTTGCATTTGAGCCAATTCTTCGGGTTTTATTAAGATTTGCACTGGAGTTGATTCTTTAGTTGTGCTTAATGATTCTTCTAGTTTCCTTACAGTTGGTACTGGAGTTAATTCTTTTAAGTCTTCTTCTACAACTGATTCTCTTCTTTCGTTAAATGTTGATTGTAATTGTGGTGGTGGAGGTTGTTCAATGGCAGTTGTTGATTTTCTTCTTGGTGGTGGTTGTGGCGGTTCTTCGGCTGCTATTTCCATGTTACAGTCTTCGGATACTGTAATATCTTCAGTGTCTTCTTCTTTAATTTCACTCAATACACTTTCCTCTCTAAGTTCGGCCTCTGATAATAGTTCTTCTAAATCAGAACGCTGTTCTTCTTCTCTATCACTAATTTCCCATAGCTCTCTTTCTTGCTCCCTATCACTATCTTTAATTTCTTCACGGGAAACACTAGGTGAGGGTTCTTGTGAGGTAGTTTGAGTTTCCATTAGCTCGCGGCCTATGGCGTCCAATTCATCTCTATAACGTTGTAATGTACGTTCTACTTCTTCATCAGTTTGTTGAGTTTCTGGATCTGATGTCAATACACCCAGAGCTTCATCTAATTCAGCGGAACTAGGAGCATAAGAAGCTTCACTAACTGCCAAATTACGATAATCTTCTTTGGTATCTGAAACACTATGCTGAGAACTATCACTTAATAGACCTTCTCGACGTAATTCCTCTTCTTCTAATTCTAAATCATCTATAGGACGTACCACCAAAGAAGCTTCTACTATTTCACGGTTATCTTTTTGCACTGGTGTAGAGGATTGATGTTCTACTAATATAGCCGAGGGAGTTTGCGGTCTACTTTGAGACTTTGATCTGTCAGCCTGAGAAGAAGCTCGAGATCTTTCTGATAAACTTCTTTGATTGGCATCTCTAAAACGTTGTAAACCCTTGGCCAATTGTTCACTATCTATAACTAGATGATTAACATTGAGTTCCTTATCCAATTCTTCTTGGAGTAAATCTTCGATTGTTTTGTTATTGCGTACTCTCGGCTCAATAACTTTCATATCATCGGTTATTTCAAATTCTTCACAAACAAAATCATCGGGCAAAGGATCTGTTTGTGTTGCTGCCTCAACTTCTTCAAATTCTATATCAGCATCATCACGTTGATCAAAACTACCATCTATAACATCCTGACTATCATAGGAAGGATAGTCATGTAATGTTTCCGATCCTTTGCTATGAGAACGTTGGCGTTTCTCTCTTGGTGGCCGGGGAGGTGCTGGCAATGGCCGATATTTCATTTTATTAATAATTTCACCGGTTTGTAGATTACGTGGTGATTCTGGGCGACCAGGTTCTTCATAATCGTCCTCATAACTAAAATAATCAATTTAAAGTTTAAAACTGCAGCCATAGCTTAGCTTAATTTGAAAAATGAACTTAAAACATGCCAAATAAAGAAAACATTCAATAATCCATTATACTTTCTAAAGCTTAGTTCCAATATCATCTAATCTTGAATAAATTCATTGTTTCAAAGAATCTGTACTAAAACTAGTGAATTTAGAACTATCTTTGAGAAAAGGTTGCTGGAAAGTAAAGCATACCAAATGAAAAGAAATTAAAGCTTTTTAAAAAAATAACTAATAATTATGTGACAAAATTTATTGGTGTCTTTTTGTATTAAGTGAATAAAAATAAATATTATAAACATAATGTGATTTGAATGAAAATATTTCATAATTAAATTTCTCCACAACTTACAATACAAACTCGTCAACGAAATTTATGTTAATGATAAAATTTGAATTTTTGTTAACTATTGAAAATATTCAAATTGTATCTTTTTCCGATCTTTAACTTGTTTGCTTGAATCCCACTTCCTTATGTGTTATATACTTCTTAAAAGTGATGCATGAAAGTTTTATCAACCAACCCATAATTCGAGTTAACAACTTTGTCTTACAAGGGAGGTATCCTTACTCGGACCGGCAGATATCAATGAGTTTCGGATATGTTGTAGAGAATAAAAATTTAAGGACTCGTGTTGTTTTTAGCTGCCCAATCTCATGTTTAGGCGTTTCTAAGTGGGGCCAAAAATTACCCCATTTTTCGTTTATTTCGGTTTATTTTGTTCTGTTTAAATTAACTATAGGCAAATTTGGTAGTAAAGGAAAATTTTTTTAGAGACGCATTCAAATAAATTAAAGTAAAGTTTTCATACAAAAACAAATGAAGTTTTAACGCAACTTTTTAAACCTTAAAAGTGAGATTGGACAGTTAAAACAAATACGTCTCTTTTTTTTTGCTCCTTTACCACAAATCCGAAATTCATTAAAACCTGCGAGTTTGGGTAGGGATACCTCCCTTGTTAGTTATTGGTAATGACATAAAAGAATATTTGATTTTAACAAAAGAAAATTTGTGTCTGGTGATATTTGTTAAAAATAAAACAAAGCGATTAATAAATAAATTAAACAAAATTACGAAACAACAAAAAGATTGCAGCTTAATGTCATAAATAAAAATATTTGCGTAAGCAGCTCTCCAGCGGTATATAGCTTACTTTGGTTGAGCATCTAAACTAAGAGCAGATTTGCGACCCGTCACAATAACAACATCTGAGACTGGTGTATAACCCCTAGGTGGTGGTGGTCTCTCTGGCGGTGGGGTACTTCTCTTCGTTCTCATATTTGGCATTGTTGCAAAACGTTCACCAGGTGAACGGGAAAATTTCTTACGTCTAGCTGGTGGTGTAGGCTTTGGTACTTGTTCCTTACGTACTACAGCATAACTGTAAAGCAAAGATTTAAGCTAATTTAAGAACTTGCTTAAATTTATGATCAAGTATTCTTACCCATCATTTTCCATCATATCAATAACGTATTTATCTGCTTCCTCGACATCTTCGTTTTGTTCGAAAGAAATAGCTCCTCTGGAGTTACGTTCTTCTAAATCGTAATTTGAAACGGATTTACGTGTTGATGCTGTATCAGAGTACTTTTCAGGAGTGGCTAGGGGTATGTGATGATATTCATGTTCAGTGCGATAAACGATTACCTAGAATTGAAAAAAAAATAGGAACGTTTCTTGTTAATTCGTTCTCTAATGCCTGTAATTTCAAGCAATATTTACCTACCGGTGCTTAGATACCTACCCGATTTTGTTCGTGTATACGGGTAGATATCTAAGCACCGGTAGGTACCGGTACTCTAAAGATTCTGAAAATGCTTTAGATATTCAATACTCTCTGAACTCTTAAAGGTTTTACAATTAAGATACAGTTTATATTAAAAAGAACTTGAACCAAGAACTATTAAAAGGTGTACAATTGAAATATTTTTTGGAGTGCTGAAAAATTAAAGATAAAATCATTCTGTGAACTCTTAATCAATCTAGGATTGGGGTTCTTAAACAAGCTGCATATGGGTAACTTATACGAAATTTCACCATACCGATCCCAATGTATGGAACGATCCTGTCACTTTTACATGCAAATTTACCTTTTGTGATATTTCAAATACCGAACTTGGTAGATGTCACCGAACTATGTCTTTAATGATAGTTTTGTGATACGTCCTAGGTAAATAAAGTGACATATACTGTCACAGAACTGTTTTTTCGACTAAATTTTTGTGACATATCCAAGGTTAGGTCTGTTACATGTTACAAAGGGTCGATTTCCCCCTCCTATGAAAACGCCATGTAAAAGTGGAAGATCCGTTCTATATAAAGAAACTTTTTATAAATCAAATTGAGTAAAAATTACATAAACTTCAATGCGAACAGAAAAAAAGGACTGATCCAAAATATCCTCATTTATATGTCCCATAGTGTATCAGAGTCTTGTAGGAAATGAGATTAATCAATGTCGATGTTTCTCAAATCACATTTTTTACTTTAGGGTCACCCTATTCGGCTCAGAGACCATATTGGTACAAATTATTGATATTATCTGAAAGTTACATATATCTTCTGCCGATATAAACAACAATCGTTTGGAAAGTGTGGCTAACAAAAACTGAAAAATGGGACATATATGTCGCATTGCTCTTCAAAGGGTTAAACTTTTGCGTTTAGATCAATTTCCAAAGTAACTGAAAAAAATATTATCTGTAGCAAATAAAAAAAAAAACTTACATCTTCGGTTGGCTGCAAAAAAGTATTCGACACCGAGCGTCCTCCAAAACCATTCATATAAGAATCCTTTTCCATTGAAGTATCATGACGTCGCTTTTGGCGTCTCGGTGGCTGTGGCTGGGGTCGTGAAACGTCATCCATCTCGTCTAGCTCATGATGTTCGGGTATATTTTCCTTTTCCGACATATTTAAATCATTCCACACGCCACGTTCATCCCTACTCAAGGGTGAAGGATCTCTTAAATATTCTTCATCCACATATTTTCTACTATCGACATCTTGACTATCCATTGAATATTTGCTACGACTTCTACCTTTGCGCATAGGTCGTCTTGGTGCTCCAAAGTAATCACTGCCGTTGTGTGACATGGAAACGTCATCGCCATAATCACTACGTTGGGTATCAAATTCTTGGGATACGTTGTCTGGTGCATAATTTTTATGTAGTCTTCGCGGTTTTGGTGGTGGTACATCGTAATCTCCATAATCGCTTGTTTGTCCCACATGTTGCAAAGAATTGATGGGCTTATTATATCCATCATCCCTAAAGGCATTTCTTATGTATTGATTGATTTCAATATTATCCTGGGATATGCCACGCTTACGCAAGAAGAACTCATCATCACCAATTTCCTCCAGAACTACCTTTTTACCCGAGCTGGCTGTCGATTGAGTTTCTTGTGTTCTTACATCATCCGATTGATACTTAAGATAACTGGCTTCAGCTTCCAATTCGGCCTTACGCAACAAAGTATTCTTTTGAATTTCTTTTTCCGTCCAACCAATATCTTCTTTGCTATCTTCAGATCTTACATCAGACTCTTGATGAACCATAGGACGACGTTTGAATTCACCAGAACGTAAATTAGAAATTTCATGTATGGCACGATTTTCTTCATCGAATTCGGCAAATTGTTTATTGTCTGTGACACCACCTAATATACCTAAATTTCGTTCTTCACTCGCAGTAGATTCAATATCTTCACGCATGCGTCTCTCCAAGGAGGATTCACGGTCAAAACTTTCCTGTTCGCTGCCATAGCGCCGATAACGTGAACCCTCACTATCGTTATAACTGACATCTGAAAACTTGTCAGCCCAACGTGAACGCACAGGACCTGGACCACGATCGCCTTGAGGAGAACTGGAAGACTCGAATGACGGTTGGGTTTCAGTGCTAGGTATGACACTGGTAGCCTCGGTAGCTGTTCCGGTGGCAAAAGATGATTCTACCTCGACAGGTTTCTTTTTCTTACGCAAAGCTCTTGGATATGTACCAAAGTTGAATTCGAATAGTTTTTTTTGAGTGGCGGGAGCTTCAGTTGATTTTTGAACTGTTTCTGTAACTTCACTACCCATTTCTTCATCTTCATGTGTAGTTTCAGGTTCCTTAAACGATTTACTTCTTCTGAGTTTAATATTAGTAATTTTTTCGGGCAATTTGAATTTACTCATATCAGGTTTACTGAATTTTGTAAATTCTGGACGTTTGAAATCCTTAAACTTTGACATATCGGGTCTCTTCATTTCAGGCATTTTTATTTTGGAAAATTCTGGAGCCTTAAACTTCTTGCGTTCCTTGGCCTTGGGACTACCCGATGGAATTTTCTTTGGAGCCGGTTTGAGTTTAGTTTTAATTTTTCCAGCTTGATTTTTAAAACCTGCTTGCATTTTACGTGTACGATCTTGTGCCGAAGCCATAAAACCTTTCTTTTCCGTTTTCGGAGGTTGATCTTCATCCATCATGGTGTCCTCAGTTTCTTCTGCTTCTGCTTCAACTTCAATTTCCATTTGAGGTGTTTTATGTGGTGTTGTTGCCGTAGATGTAAAGAATCGATCTTCTAATTCTTTTTGCATATGCTCTGCTTGTTTCATGGGATCAATTTCGTTTTGAGTTTCAGAGGTTAATGGAGAGACTTCCTTATTATCAGAAGACTTCTCTTCTGTAGAAGGCGTTCCAATAAGTTCGTATTCATGATCGCTATAATGAAAATTAAAAAAAAAATAAAATATTTTTACAAGCAATTTTTTATTAAAATTATAATAAACATAAATTAGTTGAACATAAAGATAATGGACGAATGTATGTGTAATGAGATGCAATTTATGTTATGAGAAGTTAAGAAATATAAGGCTGGGAAGATGGGGAGAAACATAATCTTACCGCGAGAAATAAGTCCTCTCTAGTAATTCATGTTTGATTTCTTTTTTAGGTAACGCCCCACTTTCAAATTGTGTTAAACGTGATTTACGTTCATCAAAATTAAAACTAACCGTTTTTGACATACGAGCAGTTGATAGATTATCTTGAGAACCACCCAAACGGTGACGATCTGTCGATTGCGTTCGGCCATCAAAGAAGTCTCCCTTTTGATCTCTATACTGCAATAATGGACGTTGTTCCGAAGGTGATCTTACACCACGCATTTGCATACGTCTATCAAGTGAGGTGCTTTGATTAATACTACCACTGCTATCCATCATAATAGGAGCAGAAAACAATGGTTTTCCCTGCAGTTCCGGATGATGATGAATCGAAGGTTCTTTACTCCAACTTCTCATTTCTAGCCCTCTGTCTTGACTGGACATTTCAGAATGACTTGTATGTTTGTCGGCCAAAAATTGAGAACTACCGCGACCTATGATAACTGGTGCAAATGCTTCACTAACACCCATAGATAGGCGCTCAGACTCGGCGAAATCTTCTCGGCTATCAAATGATTTTGGCACAGACGGCGTTTTACTCAGGGATGATGGTGGATTAGGAGCAGGTTGTTTTTGACTTGGTTTTGCCATATACTGATCCATTTCATCCACTTTCAGTGAAAATGTTTCTACCACTTTTATAGACATCATTTCGGCTCCCGATTTATTTGTTACCGCAGCATTAGTGCCTGACACCACGGTTATTGCGGTAGGTTTTTCTTTAGAAAACATAGACATGAATTTGCCAGTAGTTGGATTTGGGGAAGGAGATTTTTCTCGTGCTGTTGTTTTTTCCTTCGAAAACATTGACGAAAATTTTGAGCTTGTTTGTGGTGCTGATGGTGAAGGAGACTTTTCTCTCATTGGAGTTTTTTCCTTCGAAAACATAGATGAAAATTTTGAAGTTGTTGTCGGTGCTGCTGGTGTTGGAGACTTTTCTCTTTGAGGAGTTTTTTCTCTCGAAAACATAGAAGTGAATCTTGAAGTAGAGGGTGCTGGTGAGGGTGATTTTTCACGTGTGGTATATGTTGGTATTTCTTCTTTTGGTTTTGAGGAAAAGAAATTTTTAACTATTGTGGAATATGAAGTTTTTGTAGAATCTCCATTTACTTGGATTGTATTTGTATCAAAAATACTTTTTTTGGATCTTGTTGGTGATGGTTGTCTTTCTGGTGAATGGCCCCGTTTAAGTTGATGATAATTTGCATCTGGTAATTGAAGATTATCTGTCTGTAGGCGTTCTCTTGCTGGAGATATTGCACGATTTCTAGATTGTTGATCTCTAGCAAGTGTATCCAAATGTCTTGTCGGAGATCTACCACGAATTGTAGATACTTGCTCTTCTCTAGATAATGTATCGAAATGTCTTGCAGGAGATATGTCACGATTTCTCGATTGTTGATCTGCTCTAGCTAAGGTATCTAAGTTTCGAGTCGGTGATCTGCCTCGACTTCTAGCTTCTTGATCTTCTCTTGCTAAAATATCTAGGTGACTCATTGGAGATTGCCCACGAATCCTAAGAGAGCCATCCTGTTTCATTGGGGATCGGCCACGACTTCTAGCTTCTTGATCTTCCCTAGCTAAAGTATCCAAATGACTCATTGAAGATCTTTCACGATCTCTAAGAGAATCATTCTGTCTCATTTTAGATCTACCATGACTTCTAGCTTCTTGATCTTCTCTAGCTAAATTATCCAAGTGACTCATTGGAGATCTTGCACGACGCCTAAGAGAGCCATCCTGTCTCATTGGAGATCTACCTCGACTTTTAGCTTCTTGATCTTCTCTAGCTAAAGTATCCAAAGGACTCATTGTAGATTTTTCATGATTCCTAAAATAGTCATCCTGTGTCATTGGAGATCTACCACGATTCATAAGAGATTCATCCTGTCTAATTGGAGATCTACCACGACTTGCAGCTTCTTCATTTTGCCTAGCCAATGAATCCAAATATCTTGTTGGAGATTTAGCACGATTTCTCGCCTTTTCTTCTTCTTCTTTCACCAGTTTATCAATATCTACTAACGGCACTTGTGTATTGATATTGATATGAGTTTGTTCATCCACATTAAGTGGGACAGAGGGAACCTCACTAACCAATGGAGGGCTTAAACGTTGTATTTGTATATTATCCCTAATATCTTCGATATTTTGTGAAGCGTGAATAGCTTCTAATTCTGCCACTGTTTGTTGTAAAGTATCCGTAGGTCTTTGTATAGGCATAAATCCCTGTTGCACTGGTTCAACTGTAGTTGAAGCATCAGGTGAATTTTTATATCTGGACATATCAATGGGACGATTTTGTGGTAGCATTTCTCCAACTGGGCGATAGAATGCTGACATTATCTTGTTTTCATCAGGTCTCATATAATCCACTGACATGGGTGGTTTAGCTTTACGGAAACCATTACCAGCTGGAGGTGATGTTGATCTTAAGGGAGTAAAATCTCTAGAATATGATCTTTGACGATCTTGCGTAGGTGGCATAGAAGGTGTAGTAGTAGTAAAATCACGTGTAAATGACGGAGCACGTTCTGTCATTTGTGGTAAAGGAGTAGGAGTTATCACATTGATTTGTGGTGAATATGGTGAAAGATCCATATTTGATGATCTGCGGCTAGCACTCACCGAACGTTGTGTACGACGTTCATAGGGTCCCTTAGGTGGAGCAATATTAATATCAGCAACATATAAATCTTGTTTAGAAGGAGAACGTGAAATACGTCTTAAAGATCTAACACTATGCATTGACATTGTATCGGGATCTCTATAACCGCTTGCAGTTGACATTCTGTCTACCGAAGTAAAACGTTGTCTTTGCATACCCGGCATACTATGAGGATCATCATCGGATATACTGCGTACAACTAGACCTCTAGATCTAGCAGTTTCTTCTAATTCCGGATATTTTTCAACAAATGATATGTCAACCGAAGCAGAAGCTTGATCCCATGAACGATGTTTTCCCACACTACGCATAGATAAATGTTCAGGTTCTGGTTGCATGGTACGATCTCCCGCCATTAGTCTACGATCCAAAATGGGTTGAAAAGGCAAAGGCGGTGAATTGACATTTCTATCACCCACTCCTCCCACACCTCCTCTACCGTCATCATATGGCATTTGTGGACATTGGGGATCATGATGAAAATCTAATTTTGAGGCAGGTCTTGAGTCAACCGGATTTACACGTTCAGGTAACAAAGAATCACTTTGAAAATATTGACAGCCACAACGTACATCCAATGGCATACCACTTGAGCTTTCATTACGCGAAACAAAATGTTTCTTTTCAAGTGGTAAAGCCCCTACCGATGCCGATCTTCTTGTACTCATTGTGAAAATCGCATACACTTGAAAAAGCTTTCAACGCTTTTCTATTTGTTTATGAGAACACCGAAAAAGTGTCGTCACGTTATGTTGTCGTTTGGATTTTTGCAAAAAAAAAATAAAAATTTATTATTTTGTCTATTTAATTATTTGTATTCGCTAGTTTTTCCGTTGGTTGGTTGGTTCGTTGGTGTATGTCGCTTTTTTATTTCTTCTTTCTTGTTGAGGCTATTTTTAATATCTTAAGTAGTATGTGCTCCAAGGGTGAGAACTAAATTTATTTTTGTTTAATATTTAAGAATTTAAATAAAATAAATCACATACACAACATTTTCATTACTTAACGATTGTCGTTTATGTTTTGTAAATTTTGAATTTATACAACTTTTAAACCGTTTTCTTTAATCGTTTTCATTTTATCCATTTAACACTAATTTGTAATTGATTATGACAACTTATGAATTATATATATATATTATGTGAGTTCATATATTCGAAAATTTATTAAATTTTTTATTTCGACCGTTAATACCCATCTTAATCGCTGCAAATTTCGGCCAGGACTGAAAGCTTTTTGTTTTTTGCTTCAATAAAAATTCAGCAATTCAACAAAAGAAAACACTTGTAGAAATATTTCGTCGTTTTGTCGTCGTTTTACAATATACAATTTATTCTCCTCAGATGTAGGATCCATTTTGTTCTATGTTTACTTATACACATATCTCAACTCATCATGATTATTATGATTATCTTCTTTAAAACATTTATTTAAATGTATAATATTTTATGTATACAAATAATTTACTTGTTAATTTTGTATTTTTGTTGTTGTTTTTTTGTGAATGTAAAATTTGTTTTCAACATTCATGCCAAGTGACCAGTTTTAACCGAAAAAAAAAAATGTCTCAAAAAAATATTACACCCATGTATACTAACACGTTGTTGCACAGTGTTTTCTTAGGCCAAAAAAAATGCTTAATCGCTTTACAGATTAACTCATGAATATCTTTGGACCAAATCTTGCAAATATTAGGAACGTTATTTCATTAGAGTTGTCAAATATTCGACCTATTTGAAAAACCGGTTTTCGAATTCTTAAAACTACCGCATTTTTCAAAACTCGGTTTACGTATTTTTTTTTTTTAATTCAAAGCCGGTTCGAATGATTGGTTTTTTGTTTAATAACTTTGTATGGGTGATTTCTGAAATTTTCTGTACAAATTTTAAAAAACTATTAAAACTTAAGTTCTTTCTAAAGAGCCTTATCATGTTATTTTCTAGATAATCTCTACTCAATTAAAAACTACCCTAAGTTTACATGTAACTTTTAAAAGCATAAAAGGAAATCGCTAAAAACCTTTGGTTGATGATAATCCTGATGTTGCAAAATCTCCTACATGTTGAAAAAAATATGTGGAATAAATGGTAGCTCTCCAAAATTTGTAACTCTGTATTTTGAATAAATAGGAGTTTTAGAGATTTTTACTTTTTGCGACATCAAATCGATTGTGTACCTTCAGAAATAATGAAAATTTGACAATACAAATCTTATCATTTCTATGCGTGAAGATCTTAAAATTTTATATTAAAATTAGTTGCAGCCCTGATGTAGAACTGAAAGGGATAATCCGATACTTTTAGCACTTACAACGACCATTAGTAATGGTAATCTCTATCATATAAGCCAGATATTAACCTATAATTCTTTAAACTGCGTACACAGAAAAAACTAGAAACGGGTTTCAATTAAAAATTTTATTGAATCAATTAATATTTTAATTGATTTTGCACCTACAACTGAAATGATAGTATTAACTAAAAAAATTTGCAGACAGTTTATTAAAACTCTTTCACTTAAAATAATAATAATATCAATTAAAAGAGTTATTGTCTTTACAACCTTAATTAAAAAGTTTAGTTAAATTGATTAAAACTTTAATTGAAACTTGAGAAGAAAACAATAGTAATATTAATTAAAAATTCGTAATTTTTTATTTTTGTTATATGCCCCCCATTTAATAAAAAAAGAAATGTAGGTTTGTAAATTAAATTGACATTTTATTTATAATAAAATTAAAGCTTTTTAATATAAAAATGTATTATAAAAAAACAAATAAAAGTAAAGACAAAATTTTTGTTTTGCTTGTCTTGTCTTGAACTTTTTCTTGTAATTGAATTGCTTTCTTAAAAAAATCACACACAACTTTAAAATGATAGTTTAATGACACTTATACTTATTAAAAATTTAATTATTTACAAAAATAATAGTTTAATTGTCCTTTTTCGATAAGGTTTATTTAAATCCACGTGTGCACTTTTATTACCACAGATAAAACACGAAACTACACGAATATCACAACAAAAAGAGTGTTGCAAACTCTAGTGAAATAACTACGATTTCGCGTGTATTTGAAATCGGTAAACTATTCATCTTATTAAAAGTTAATCATTTACGATTTTTTTTTTCTTTTTATTTACAAATTAAATAATATATTGATATAATTAAACCTTTGTTTGATTATTTAATCTAAATAAAATAAAACAAAAAATAGTTTGCCAAATGTTTAAAAATTTTGTTTACATGTTGTCAACACTGTATGGAGATATTAGAAAATTCAATAAATTTTTTAATTGAATCAATTAAAAAATTGTTTAAATTGCCATTGATATTCAAACAATCGATTAATTGGGTATTTTTGGCCCATAATTTTTTCTCTGTATGTGCCAATCAATTTAAAGTTGGATTTTTAGCGTACTGTGGAGCTAAAAGTGATGTACAACCAACAAATAAAATCCGATTTATTTAGCACTTTCACATAATGATTGTTGTGATAACATGTACAATTCAAGATATATTGTACCCCATAATACTCGATGTTGCGGGTTTGCCTTCAATTTGAAGTTAGCCTTTCACCGATTTTGGAGTAAAAAAAAAATGTTGTCGAGAATTCAAAGTTTATCCGATCCATTTAGCGCTTTCATATAATAATAGTAATGAAGTTTAAAACATATTTGACTCCATAATTCTTTAAACCTCGGATGTGCAACTCAATCTTGTGCTGTATTTTTTTACTTTTCACCCATTTTAATGTCTATCACTAAAATAGGATTTGACATCGCATGAACAATTAAATTTTTTAGTTGCATCTTTCTTAACTTTGACCTCAATTTCCGCAAAAACCAAATGTGCTAGAAAAATTTGAAAGCCGAAAAATCTAAAAAATTTTATAAGCGAAAATATTTACGGTTTTTGTTTATAACTTTTTCAGCACTCAAAAAAAATCTATTCACGCGAACGCATTACTGATTTTAATTATTTTAAATAAGCTAATTTCAGTAAATAAATTAACTAAAGCATAATTTTTTTTACAAATTTTTTGAGTTTTTTTTCAATCTACTAATATTCAACAAAAATGTTGTTAACTTTTAGAAGGGATTTTTTTTTATTTTAACTAATGCTATAAACACATAGACGACTGCAGCTACACGACTACAGCCTGTCAAAAATAAAATACACACGTTTATATGAAAACGATTATTTTGGCACCAACACAACTACACGGCTACCCGACTACTTTTGCCGCTGTAGTCAACTTAGGTTAATTTCTATTTTTGTTGGCTGCAAAACAAAAATAGTGTTGACAATAAAACAAAATATGTAACAAATTAGTGCTTAAAAGTATTTTATTTTGTTAAACACAAAAAACGTCGCAACATCAAATGGTATAATTGCATTAATATTCAAGAGGGGTTATATAAATTTATTTTCACGTTATAATAATGTATTATAAATAAGTAATTGTATTTTTAAGTGAACTTTATATACGTGTCTACAACCAAGCATGTTGTTCTATTTTAATAAAGAAAAAAAAAAGATGTAATTGGCACTACTGAAACAAAAATGAATTTGTATCAGGGATGTTAAATGGAGTTTTCAATTTTGTACCAACATCCAAAAAAAATTGTACTTTTTGGACGTTGACGGTACCATTTTTTTTAAATTTATTAAAACAACAAAAAAAAAAAATACATAAAAATTATCTTGTACAGAAAAAAAAAAAAAAAAACCTTCCAATAACATACATTATATGTATGAATAAAATAAGGCATAAAAAAGTCTTATGAATATATGAGACCAAATCATGGAATTATTTGTTTAGTTAATAAACTATTTGGAATTTCTACATCATAGCAGCATAAATTTGTCGCTCTTAACCAATCCTTAGTCTGTATGAGACTTGATAATGTTGGCTAATGTAGTCTGTTTCTTTCCTTAGTTTTTATTATATTTTGAAAAGAAAAAAACTCTTTCCACATTTGCAGACCAGTGTGGAATGGATAAAATTCCAGCAACGACTAGAAATGTCTGGAAACATATTGACATTCAGTTCATTTTGAAAATTGGCTACTACCGACCAAAAACTACAAACGTTTTAATTTTTTAACGACTTCAGTTAAAAAATTTTTAGTTTTTACTCTGGCTCAAGTAATATTTTTACTAAGAAGACAAGAATGGAGCAAAATTAATGATTAATCGGTTTTTTGTTAAAGTTTTGCCTATTATGGAGGCTATAACTTTTCTAAAACATTGGGTTCTGATGAGATCTTTAACCAGATCGAAATACTAGTATTAACCTAGCTAATATGTTTGATTTGCTTTATTTTTGTAAATATACGGAGGTTGAGAGCTCGTTCTAAATTAAACATATATAAGATTGTTTGGAATTTTCTTTCATTTCTTTAACAATAATTTAATTTTCGTTTGAATTTTAACGTCTTTTTCAGACAATTGCAGTTAATACTATAATTAATATGCAATTTTATTTAATTTAATTGTGAAAGGCGTGGTAGAGAAAAATGAGTGTATTTTCTAAAAATCATAACTACATTGCAAATATTCAATTTTTTCTGAATCAGACTGCGCAGTTTCTGGTATTGAACGTTCGTCAGTGACCCTGTTTTTTTTTTTGAATTTTTGAATAATGTAATATTTGTTATGTTTTTATTTGTTCGATTGCGTCTATATGAAATTTTTCTGTGCAATCACTGACCGTGGTATAGATAAACTGATTTCTAATGCCACATGCACTCGCACTACACGTTAGACAGAGCGCTTTAGCCCTCTGAGCTATAGTTAGGTCGAGTTTTGTTGTGATTAAAACTAGTTTTATTCAATACACGGTGTTTTTGTTCTTGCATACATAATCTCAGAAGTACAACTCCAACAACACAACAGTTCTATTTTTAGAAACTCACCTCACTCTAATGTCCACTGTTTTCCCATATGTTATAAGTGATGCCATATCTATATATCAATTTTCACTTCTTCAGAATTTTAATAAATTCAAAATAAAAGTGAAGTTGGCTGCAACAAGTGTCAATATATGTAAGACCTGCCAGATAAATTTTGTAAAAAATCGTAAATTTTTAATCAATATTAAAAAAAAAAAATTGCCAACTTTATTCTTCAAAATCCTTAAAATGATGATAAATCGTAAAATCTGGCGGATATAGTCGCATATATTTTAAGAGCTCATTACATAAAACGAATAAATGCAATGAAAAAGGACACAATAACAATTTGTTTGCTATACTAAAAATTCAAAAAGGGGAAAAATTAAAAATTTTTAAATTGTACCAAACGAGTCGCGGTAGTACCACGGTACTTTAGAAGGTCAAAATGTACCAAAAAAAGTACAATTGTACCAACTTTAACATCCCTGATTTGTATAAAAAACAGCTGTTGATATTTTTAAATTGAATCGTGATCAGCTGTTTACTATGCTGCTGTCGTTTCCAAAATAATAAGTAGCTGACCACACGGCGACGATTGCAGTCAACGGCATTTGCAGTCGTGTAGCTCTGCAGTCTGCTGTGGTCTATGTGTTTATAGCATAAGTGTTAATAAGGATAACATGATTTTTATGTTGTAAGTTTCATCGTATATAAAAATTAAAAATGTTTATCATCAAGTTAGCTTTAAAAAAATGGCTCATAAACAAAAAGGACATTGAACCATTTGTATACATTTCTGCGAAACTTTTAATCAAACTTTCAAAATTAGTGTCATTAGTGTCTTTTCTGTCATTTGAAAAAATAAAGTAGTATTTGTAATTGTATGTGCACGTATGGTTCTTAATACCACTACACCTACATGAAAGACATACACGCTCTAAATTTTTTATTGAGTCGGGTTACAATATTAAACTATGGTCATAATTGGCTAAAAACGTGGTATTGGGGGTTATTTAATAGCTCAGAGATCATAATTTAATAGATGTGTGTCAAAAACAGGGTGAGATACTTTAATTGGCTTGGAATTAGTGACTATTAAGATAAAATAAGGTCCGTTTCATATATATAACTCATATACGAAGTTATACTTTGCAGCCCTATAAAATTTAAACTAACCAAGTTATTTTAATTTTGGCAGCTGGTAATAATTATTTGTGTTGTTGGTTACATATCCTATATTGTGTAAAAAAATATTTTTTTTAAAATCCCTATGTGAGGATATTTTTTTTAAAGAAAAATCACATTTTAACATTTTAATGGTCAATTTGACCACCATTAATTTTGATTAGCTCAAATAATCTTTTATGCATTGAACTGATTCATTTTTATAATATTTTTTTGAGCAATCTGTTAAAATTTCTTATTTTAGCTCTTCAACAGTGTTAAATTGCTTCTCATTGACGTAAACTTTACGAACCAATATACCCCATAGATCTTCTATGCAATGTAGATCTGGTGAGCATGCAGGCCAGTCAAGAATTTCGCGAAACCACATTTTAGCTTCGTACAGTTTCCATTGTGGTGGTCTCGTAAAAATGGCACCAAACTGCTTTACAATACTGCAGTGTAATCAGAACTATTCATTCTTGATAATGTGAACTGTATTTCCAGAGCACCTGCTGAAGAAAACGCACCCCACGTCATAAAATTGCTGCCACCAAAACTGTGACTTCAGATTTTCTTTACGTAAGTAGCGTCAATAGTCGGTATTTGGATCTGTTCCAATCAAATTCCATATTTTCTAGTCCGAAAATATCAACTTGAGTGAAAGAATTGATTAATTTATGGATATTGTAATTTTGGCATACCGTGTTCCAATTTGTGCTTATGTTTAACTCTGCGAATTACATACGTTTGATTTTGTGCCTTCCTAAAAGTCGTTGAACTATGTTCATTTTACTTCACACAATATTTTCGGATGCATTTCTGCAAGCTGTTGATTTGCTCACAGAAGATGAAACTTGGCCACTGCGTTTTCTGCAGCTTATGGTAGAATTACTAGCAGCGTTTAAAATTCCTCATTGTGTCGCGATTCCACAACTTGGATTTTCTTCCACTTATCTTCTTTGTTCCATAATTTTACCCTTTTACTTCGGACAATTAATCGCAAAATTGATAATAATCCATGCATAAAAATACCAATAAATGTCAAAATAACAAAAACTTTTGTTAAATTAAACCAAATCAGAAAGGGCGGATTCTTTTGGCATTTTACTAATGAGTACTGATTATAAAAAAAGTCGCTAAAAATGGTGGATTCTTTAAAAAAACAAAAAAAAAAATATAGAACCTTGGCTATAATTATGAAAATCTAGAAAAAAGGCCTTCAGAAAATTCTCAATATCGCTAACAACAATACACAATTGTTTTACAGTTATATTAGTTTTTTGTTTTTATATACATCGAGATTATTTTTATGTTATTTTCAATTTATAACGAGCTTTCAACCTCCGTATATTTACAAAAATAAAGCAAATCAAACATATTAGCTAGGTTGATACTAGTATTTCGATCTGGCTAAAGATCTCATCTCTCTCCCGAAGTTTTAGAAAAGCTAGAGCCTCCATAATAGGCAGAACTTTAACAAAAAACCTATTAATCATCAATTTTGCTCCATTCTTGTGTTCTTAGTAATTGATAATTGATTCAAACCAAAAAAAATATTTTAATATCTGACATTCTGCCTATTCATGCCCAATTCAAAAATTTAAGTCAACTTGATTAGTTTAACTTTTATAGAGTAAAATTTCATACATGGATTATAAATATGAAGCGGACTTTATATCATATCCGAATTTCAGCTTAATCAAAGTACTCACTTGGAAGAAAAATACTAATATTTTTTATTTTGTATTGTTATGTTGATGAGCAAATACAAAAATTAATTTCTCTGCTAAAAGCTAGTTCAACGGTTGTATATAATTTTTTGAAATTTTTGACAGATCGGACAATGATTTTTCAAAAAAAAAAAAAAAAAAATAGTCGAATATATCTCAAAATTTATTCGGACTTCAAGTAAAACATAAATAATGCCTAGTTTTTATTGAAGAGGTTTTTCAACAAAACTAAATTTGTTTAAATATCTTCAATCGTCTAGGATTTATAGTCTGCCAAAGTTTCAACTTTGACTGCAAATATTTCCACTAGAGGGCGATTGTAAGCAAATAAAATTATGAACATTTCTTTATGAGTTATGAATCTATCTGCAAAGTTTTGCTGAGACGTCTTAATGAATTAAATATACAAAAATGTCCCATTAAAGCCATTAATTTAGTTTATTTACTTATATCTTACAACTCGAAAACACTGTGCATACCATACAAAGTTACAGATGGTTTTCATTAAGATTTGTAGTCAAAAAAAAAAAAAAACATTATAAACTGACACCTGATTATCGATCAACATATTTTGCAAATGCACAAGAATAATAGACATAAAACAAATGTTTTTTTTAAATTTTTATCTGTAATTCTATTTTACTGCAGCGAATTAATGGTTTTTTTCTCGATTTATGGGACAAGTACATATATTGCACAGTGGAATGTTTCACAAATATTTTAGAAATAATTTAGCAGTTTCTTACTGCCTTATCGGATTTCCATTAGTGTCCGACCGAAGACTTCGGCCAGAAAATGATTTTTGTCGGTATTTGGTATTTTAAAGCATTATGGACAAACTTGACAAATGGAAAAATGTTTATTAGGCTTATTAGCTGCGATTTTGAGTGTTAAATTTAAAGAAAAGTCCATAGTTAAGCAATAAATTCAATATTCCGCCAAATCGGAAAAACTTCGGCTGCCGATTGTTTAACTTTACAGCTAAAATTCGGCCTATTCCTTAAATTTTTTACTGAAAAATTTACAAAATTTGACCACATTGTCTTCAAATGCCAAAAAAAAAACTAATTGCCATTAAACTTTACACAGCCATAGTCAACATAATTTCAAGCTTAAGTTTTAAAGAAGTGCCTACAAGATCAATCCAGCACTGATCAATTAGACTCCAAAGTACAGTATCTACGGTATTCAAAAATTTTGAGAGCTTGCCAATTTTATATTTATCAATCGCTTTTCAAAAACGTTACTTGTCTGAAATTTGCTTGTAATGGCCTCCTGTTTGTTATCTATTAAAGGACATAAGTTATTCCCATATGAAAATCTAAATTTTGCATTTTTGTTCAGGTTTTTTGCCAGTGGAAAATGCAAACCAAGTCCGATTGCTTTGAAAAGTATTGGTGATGCACCATCGAAATTGGAAAGAAATGTATAAATCCCATTTTTGGAAATTCTTTACAGTATTATGGCACTTGTAGTATTTCCTTTAGTATTATATAAATTTTTTTCTGTTTTAATAAACTCAAGCTTGAAATTACATTGACTATGGCTGTCGGCCAGTAAGAAATGGCTGAATTATTTTCAAAATATTTGCGAAACACCCCACTGTGCATAGAGAGAAATATTTAAACCAATCACCAGGAAAACACAGAAGAGCTATAAATTAATTTATCTTACCTTTGTTTCTACATGTTTCATCAGTAGACTATTGGACAAAAGGAAGCTCTAGGTTACTCTATTTATCTACAACAACAAGGTGTTAAATATAGGGAGAAGAAATAGGAGAAACGACTTGCGGAGCCAGTACTTAGTGAGCATTTTCGTTTACGGAGGCGTAGTGTTAGTAACAATTTCATTAGAAAGATGAATGTGTATTTTCTGAAATATGTATGTTGTTGTTGATTTTAAATTTAATTATTAATTTTTTTAAGTGTAGTCAGTGTAGATTATTAGTGTCATTAAAAAAATAAATAAAAAAAAAGAAAAGAATATTTTTTCTTTGTTGAGTGTTAAATTTAGAATATGTTCTACTTACTTAATAGTATGCTTCCATTTATTAGCCTCTTTTGTAGCTTCTAGCTGTTCAGCTGTTAATTCAATATCTTCCCGATGGGGTTCGGCTTCATCTTCAACATGGGAAAAGGTTACCTTCTTATCAGAAGGTGCTGGTGAAGCTTCTTTTTTGAGGGAGGGTTTACGTTCCCTTAAAGGTTCTGCTGATTCTTGATTAACAACTAAATGAATTTGTTGGGCAGGGGATTCATCTTGTTCTTCTGCAGCTTCCTGATCAGTTTCTTCTTCAGTTACCGGTTGTAAGTGTAATTTTGATCTATCTTCATCTGAAGAAGCTGAATCAATAGATGATATGGGTGCTAACAAAGAATTTGATTTTCTTTCTGGTGTTGAACGATCCTGTAATGTTATAGGTTCTTCTTCACTACTGCCCATGCGATCAAGTGGTATGGTATTGTTAGCAGTTGCCACTTCTTTAATAGCACTGTTATCTTGAGTAGCTAAAGATTGTTTTATAGCTTCCACTGAAGTAGCATCTAATATAAATTTCAATTCTTCGGCCGCTGCCGCAGCTTCATCAGGTTGATCAATTTCTTCATAAACATGCTCTCTGCGTAAACGTGGAGTCTTTTTAGGTGGTATAGCAGCAGCATCTACCTCTTCCGCTTTCTTATAAGTCACTTCTTCATCATTATCTTGATTTTCAGTTAAGGAAGCATCTGGTATATGATTAATTTCAATTATTTCTTCTGGTTTTACAATGCTACTTTGTGGTTTTTGCTCTTTATCATCATATCTATCATCATCTCTTCGTTTGCGACTAGGCGATTCATCTAATTCAACAATTTCTAAAACATCATCGGAATCCTGTTTTTCGATAAAATGCGGTATATCACTTCTTTGAGATTTTGGTGAATTTTTAAGTTTCAAAATTTTCGGTTCTTCATTAAGTACAATCTTATCATCTTTAGTCAAATTGATACGTTTAATGTTAAGACGTTTCTTTTGGCGATCCGCCATACTTTTCAGTTTTTTCATAATAGGAAAACAACGAGGACTCTTGCTGTGTACGTAAATGGGTTCTTCCTTCTGTTTCTTTTCGTCCTTTTCGTGCTTTTCTTCAGCTTCTTCTAATTGCTGTTGTGATCCTTGTGACGCTGGCTCTTCTAGACTAAGTTGCAAACTTGTATTGGTAAATGAATCGGGAAGTGATTGAGCGTCGTCGTTTTGTCTAGCTCCGTAACGTCGGCGTCTGAATAATCGTCGTACTTTACTGAAACGACCCGATTTTTTAGGTTGCTTACCACCTGTTGCTAAAACAGAATCAGAAACACAAGAAAAACTTTCACTGTGTAGACTGTGGTTTTCTAAATCTTCTGTTTGAGGATTGGGAGGCGAATGTTCTGAATGGTGTTCTTCGTCTTCTTCCTCTTCGGATAGTTCTTGTATGTAACGTTCAGTTTCTTGTATCAACACTTGATCGTCAATTCGTACTTTTTTATGCGATTTAGGGGATTCCGAAGTAAAACGAATTTCTTGTGACTTTCTTAGCATCAATACTATCTCAGGTTGATCATCTGGTCCCAGGGGACGTTTATAGAGATGTGTCCAAGGATAACCACCCTGAAATAAACAAAATTACTTATAAATTGCATTGAAAGTGGAATCTTTTGTCCGCAAGAATTTGTTTACTGGATGTTTAAAAAAATGGTTACTGGGTCATGCAAAATACTTACTCTTTCTTTGGCTCTTCTTAGATCTTCCCAACGATATGTTTGTAGTGGTATTGGTGGCTTATCTTCACTGCTTTGTACTAAATATTTCTTAAGGGATTGATAATATTCACGTTTACAATCTAAAGCCAATTGTTGCACAGCATCATCATTCGTCGTTGTCTCATGGGTTTGCAGATGAGGTAATGATTCAATAAATAATTTACGTTCCTCCTCTTCTAAAGCAGTTTTTGGAGAAGGTACTGATACAACTTTTAGATTTGAATGTTTATCAACTGGTAATTGCAAATTTTCAGTTTTAACAATATTCGACTTTTCTAAAGAATCCTCTACTTTAGTTAGAGAATCTAAAATGCTAGTAACTTCGGATATTTGTTGATCAACGACCTCGGAGAGTTTAGTCTCGGTACTATTCTCTCTAATTGTCTCTATATTATCCGTTGAAACTTGTTTGATTTCAGCAGCTTTCTCAATTGATGTCTCTAATTGTGGCTCAGAATCTATTAAGGCTTTGCTAGTAGTTGTAATTGCTTCAATAACTTCTCTAAAGATATTGTCCTTACCCTGTTTATGTTGTTCTAACTTTAGTTTAGATTCTACTATTTCTGCGGAATTTTCAGTCTTTTCTTCTAAATGTGCTTTATTATCCTCATTTCCAACTTTACATTCTTCGTTTATATAGTCATTTAAGTTTTCTTGTAAAGAATTTTTATTGAAAGTATTTATAATTTCTTCTTCCAAATCCTGTATTAACTTTTCAGCTATCTTCTCTATTTCGACTTTATTTACAAAACTTTCGCCGTTGGATAATTGTGTAGGAACATTATTTTGAGCTGCTTGCAATGGTTTATCGGTTTCGATAACTTGTTCAATAGGTTTCTTAGTTATCACTTCTGCTGGTTGTACTTCTATAACTGTGCGTACATTATCAGTTGTTTCGATCTTGGAACATCCAATTTGTAATTCATCCTCTATGGGTGTTAGTTCTTTAATACCAACACTCTCTTCATTGGGATACAACAATTCGTTATAAGTTTCTATTAAATGAGATTCGATATCAAGTATATTATCTTGACTTGGGTGCCGGGTTTCGGGAAAGATTATTTCTCCAGTATGAGGGTCGAATTTACAGTCTTTGGTAGGTGTAGGTGTAGGCGTGGGTGTGGGGGTTGTTATGACTAAATGTGACTTATTAGAACTACTGACTAGGTTTCTATCGCTAGAATTATCGTCATTAACATCGTTGTGCAATTGCTGTTGTGGCGGCTCCTCGGAGGACGGTTGTTGTAATAGTATTACTCGATTTGCCGGATTCTCTTTGACTTTTTCTATTTTTTCTTCTGTGGCATTTAATGGTCTAAGTACTTGAAGAATTGCGGGTTGTTCAATAGAATTAACATCTGATCCGGGTAATGACACTGCAATTAAAAATGTATAATTAAATATAATGCTATTTATACTTTCAATGATTAAAGCATTTTAATAAAATGAGACAATATTTAAAATGGAAAAAACAATCAACAATAGTACAAATATGAATGGTGAAATGATTTAAAAAAATGTCAGGAATCGAACCTTTATTGTGTATAAAATAAAAAAAAGAACAATTAGCTTTAAGATATGGGTTTAACTAGTTAGTAAGAACTGGCATAACACTGGGTAACCAGCGATTTGTAAATAAATTACTGGCAGAACACTAGTTTTAGTCGCCTTTCCCGCTTTTCCGAAAAGCGTTTTGATAGTATTTGATCTACAATAAATTCGGTGGTCTATAAAACAAGAATGGCAAAGAATTGCCTAAAAGCGCTATGGGAGCCCTTGCAAAAAGTGTTTTTCCAGAACCGGACAATTTTAAACCGCTTGTAATTAAAAAATTAATTATTTTTCTTCAAAAAGTATTTTTATTTATAATACAGTATAGATTATAGATTATAAACTATTAATTCATTTTTTGTAGATAGCCAACGGACTGCGATCTTCTATTTGACGTATTTTATGCTTAATACCTGCAATCTTGCTTTGGATATAAATGTTTTTAACACTGCTTTTTTTTAAAATTTTTCAGCACATTTGACTTCCCAACCATTTTCATACACTTTTTGGCACAAAAGACCCCAGAAGTTCTCAATTGGACGTGCTTTTGGGACGTTTGGAGGATTTGCGTATTTCGGTACAAAAGGTAAGTTTTTTGCATTAAGCCATTCTAACGTCTCTTAGTCATAATGACAGCTTTCTAAATCTGGCCAAAATAATATGTCGTCTGTAAAATGTGCATTTCTGATAAATTTTTCTAGTTTTACTGAACATTTATTAATTAATGTTAACATTCGCGTTTACAGCCATAGCTTTTGAATCCTGGATATAAAGTTGTGATATACTTTTTGCCGAAATGGCTGCCCACACTAGTACTTTTGGTTCAAACTTCGCTTTGGCCGAATACCATACCTTGTTGGCAGATTTTTTCATGTCATCAGAATAAAATCCAGTATTAATACTTCCGATGTTCCAAGTAAAAGAATAGTAATTTTCTTCATCCAAAATTATTTGAACATTCTTTTTTCATGAAGTTATTTTCTCAGTTGTCTGCATATTGTTGGTATTTCTGCCAATTGTTTTTTTACTATATTTGGGTACTGTCTTCCTCTAGTAATGTTAATAAATCTTGCTTTTGATACACATTTTTATTACTAGCTGTCCTGCAAAATTCGAAGCTTTAAAGTCAATTTTAAAATTTGTCTATAAATAACCTGAGTTTAATTTTAACCAAAGATATTCCATATAAATTTGGTGTCCATACCTATGGTTAAGCCCTTAACTATGGTTAATTTGAGATAAGTTGTCGTTACCGAATTCGAGAGTAAGTAAAATTTGTTGAAAAGTCATTAAAAGCACAAATTTAAAAAAATTTTAATTGAATTTGTCATAAATTTGCTATCTTCAGAGCTTAATTTCTTTACAATTTTCCGTATACACAAAACAATTTTGTATTAATTCAAAAACCGAAATCAGGGGGCAGATTACCTCACTCCTGATCGAGTTTTTTCGATCGAAAATATTTTTTTTTTAACATAAAAATATATTAACTCGATTAGGGTTATAGCATTCTTGTCGCCATTTGCAAATATATATAGAATTCGTAACAACTAGGGGTTTTCTACCTGGAATTCTCGGGAATCCCGATTTTTTTAATCCCACAATCACGGAAATTTTGTGCGGTATTTACCGGAAATTTATTTTTCATTAGTTCGCAGAATTAAAATTTTGAATGTTTGAATATGAAGCATCCTTATTTGATTTTTTAAAATTATAGTAACCCGATAAAAAAAAAATATATTTCAAATATAAAACAATATCACATTTTATATAGATCGATAGTTAACCCTCTAACCGGCATAAGCTTTTTTGGACTGAAATTAATTCCACTTGTTCGGCACGAGAAATAAATAATATTTTGTTTTAGCGAAATTTTTTTTGTTGCCTATTTTAGGCGATATGGGTCAAAATAGGTTTAGAGGCTATCTCAAAAACTAACCTATAAAATTTAAAAAGTTAAGGCATAAATTATTCTTCTTACAAAGATATAACAACAGTCCAAAAATTAGTCGTTTTGAGCTTCTAGATAAAAAATATGGCGATTTTCGTTTTTCGTTTTTCGAAAAACGCGAAATCGAACCTTAACTTTAATATATATTGACGAAACTTTAAAGCTTTGATAGTGTTACCAAATATAATATTTCTGCCAAATTTCATAAAAATCCGTCCACTCGTTTTCAAGATAAGATGATGTCCTTTATATGTATCCCTTTAAAGTCCTGTATGTCCTTGGAACAAACTTATGGCGTTTTCTTTTCTGACAAAAAAATGTTGCATTTTTATAAGTGACATTTAAATAATGTTGTCATAACCCTCTTAATATGTTGCCATATTCATAGTCACAATAAAACATGAATTTATACAAAAAATGCTGCCCTGCTTTAGAACAGCTGATTTGTGTATAAAAGAAAACAAGTTGAAAAATAAAAAAGCGGCAAATTTGCAAATTGGCATTCAAATTGTTTTTAATTAATTATTTTTTTTTTATTTAAAATGGATTCAGGAATTGATGCAAGCACAATATTTCGCTCCTGGAGAACACACATTTCCTCTTCATCTGATGATGAGGAAGAATCCATTAGTACCCCAACAACATTGTTTACGCATATCACTACAGCAGCTTTTTCCATTTTTAGCAATTTAATTGTATATTTTTTAAAATTATTATAATTTATAAAACAATATTTGTTAATTTTCGTCTTTAAATATTTTTTTTTTTTCAAAACAAAACTATAAAATCAGCTGTTTTATAGTGCAACATTTTCACCCCATCATTTTATAAAGGGTGAAAATGGCAACATTTTTGCATTTTAATAGGGCGACATATTTTTAAAAGAACATGATTCCTTTTTAAAGTGCTGTCAATTTTTTAGAAAAGAACACAAAAAGTGCAATTTTTTAGAAAGGGCAAACAAAATGTTACATTTTTTGCCAGAAAAGAAAACGCCATTAGAGTATTTTCCAAAAGTTCAAGCTTTAATCTTCCTTTGTGTGGCATATGAATGGTTTCATTTTAACAGAAATGTGTTTTAAGGACTTTTCAAAATTGTGGTTGTTTCAAAATATTTATTTTTTGAAATTACTGAAAATTTTAACTATAACGCTTTCTCGCCCGCCTCTAGGCGGGGTATTTTAAATTGGCCATAAGTTCACCAAAAAAGTGGTTTATTATAAAAATGTAAGCTATATCGATAGAGAACGAAGTTAGCCACATATTTTGCGAAGTAATGTTTTGTGTACATGTCATGGTTTGGAAGCGAGAAAGCGTTATAGTTAAAATTTTCAGTAATTTCAAAAAATAAATATTTTGAAACAACCACAATTTTGAAAAGTCCTTAAAACACATTTTTGTTAACATGAAACCATTCATATTCCACACAAAGGAAGATTAAAGCTTGAACTTTTGGAAAATACTCTAAGTTTGTTCCAAGGACATACAGGACTTTAAAGGGATACATATAAAGGACATCATCTTATCTTGAAAACGAGTGGACGGATTTTTATGAAATTTGGCAGAAATATTATATTTGGTAACACTATCAAAGCTTCAAAGTTTCGTCAATATATATTAAAATTAAGGTTCGTTTTCGCTCTATTTCGCGTTTTTCGAAAAACGAAAATCGCCATATTTTTTTATCTAGAAGCTCAAAACGACTAATTTTTGGACTGTTGTTATATCTTTGTAAGAAGAATAATTTATGCGTTAACTTTTTAAATTTTATAGGTTAGTTTTTAAGAAAGCCTCTAAACCTATTTTGACCCATATCGCCTAAAATAGGTAACAAAAAAAATTTCGTTAAAACAAAATATTATTTATTTCTCGTGCCGAACAAGTGGAATAAATTTCAGTCCAAAAAAGCTTATGCCGGTTAGAGGTTTAAAATAATTCCAAAAATATTTTTCCAGAATTCCTAATTTTAGCTTTTTAAATAAATTATTTGACAGTTCTTGTGTTGTGATATGGCGTGGTTCGTGTTAATAAATTTATTTTTATAATAAAAGTTGAGTTTTTGAAGCGCAAGTTATGTCAAATTTAATAAATTTCTATTGAGAGGGAAATAGATTTCGGGAAACTTGATAAAATTCCCGCTGTCCCGGGAAATGAAAAAGTTCGGGAAAACAATAACCCTAGTAACAACATTTGTTGGTGCCCTTTTATTTTAACTTTAAAAGAGTGAATTTTTAACAATTTCGGAAGCTCACTTATGCGGTAATCTGGCCATAGGCCTATAAGTTTTTTGACATCATACTTTTTTTTCGAATAAAAAAAAAATTAAATTTTATTGCAGAAAATTTTCAGTTAAAAGTAAGTGTCCGCTGTTGGGAAGGATTCATTGTTTTATCTTTTCAAAACTAAATTAAAAATATTTTTACTTTGAAAAAATTGTTTAGTTATCAAAAGTGTACTAAAAGTAGAATACACAAAATTTAATTAATTTCCAGCTTGCGGATAGAATTCAGATTATATTTGTAAATAAATAATTTTTTCTTTCAAAGTCTTTATTTATTACCACTGATTTTTTGAATAAAATTTAAAAGCCATGTGCATTCACTGCAAATTGAGTTGAAAATTATTCTCTCACTATAATTTGAGACTAGTTGTTGATTGCATAAGCTATATTTTTGTATCGGGGTGACTACACTGAGAAAAATAAACGACATGTAAATATATACAAAAAATTTATATATTTCTAAAAATGAGATAAAATTATGGCTGAAAAACATGAAACGATAATAAAACAATTGTCTTATCTTCAAATTTGTATGACTTTTATGAAAGAAAAATAAATTAACAAAACAAACACTACACTTAGCATAATTTAATTATGATCAGCCCAAAAGGTTCCAAACATATTTCCAATAATTTAAATAATGGGCTTAGTCCACAACCTTTTTTTAAAAATTTTACTTTAAGAAATTAGTCCTCGAGCTCGAAGATTTTTATTTATTAAATACTGAAAGGTCGAATAATCAATACAAATTTAAAATTTGCTTTAGTTTTTTTTTAATTCTACTGAATTTTTTGAATGGTTGAAAATATTTCCTAAATACTGTTGTCAAATCTGAATTGTGGCAACTGGTACGATTCGTTATGCACAAATAAATTCGGCCTGATCACGGTTGTCTTATTTATAGTCGAATTTTTCGACTCCACGCAAAATGGTTTTGCTTAAATTGAAAATAACAAAGAAATCAAACCCGTATTAAATATTGGTCAAATCAGATTATTATTTATGATAAAAATCATTTGTAAAATTGTTCAAAAGTTATCTTTTTAATATATTTTCTACAAATTTTTTTTTTTTTTTTTTTTAAAGAGAAGCAACACTCAGGAAATTCTTCCTATTAATTAATGTGTTGCTTTCTTTGGAAAGGGAATAGTGGAGAGATGAAAGGTGGTGAAAGATGAAGGGCTTCAAACATGGCAACACTGTAATTGCGCGAGATGATAAGTCATAGAACAGTTGTTGCTCGCCACCTGATGTAGAGTTGGCGAATTTATTGAAGCTTTTTGTTTCATAGCCCTGATTCATTATTTTACTTCGGTGGGGTTAAGTGCTATGGGAACACCGAAGGTGGGCGCAGCGATACATATAAGTGATAGAAAACTCATACATATTATTTTTCTAAATTGATGTTGTCGTCACCGGGAATCGAACCCGGGAGCATCTGTGTAACAGTCCAACGCGCTAACCATTACACCACAACGCCCACAAACACAGCGCTACAAAATTGACCCCTAGTACACTTGTTTTCGATTTTATCTAAAATCGAAAACAAGTGTACCGACTGATTTTAATGACGTACCCAATTTTTTCACTTATGTCACATTTTTTTTTTTGCAAAATTTGCATTAAAGATTTGCATGTTTTAACGCTAAAAAAATTTTAAAATTTTAAAAATCAAATATTTTATTTAGTTTTTTATGGTAAATACATAGAATAACTTTCAGGTATCAAATTTGGTTACCCGGTTAAAAATAATTACTTGAATCAGATATAATTAGATGCTGAAATTGGTTCTGTTTAATTGGATCAAATTAAATAAAATAATATAAAATTATATATAAAAATATATGGTTTGATTGGATTGTATCGGAGTTTTGGTCTCATCTAATTATATATCATTAATCCAATCTTATAGACATTGACATAATTTGATATGGTCACATATGTTTATATACTGATCCATATTAACCATATAAGCAATATAAAATAATATATGCTACAATATAAAACTGTATATGGTAAATCTGACCAATTATTTCGTATAAAAAATAAAAAAAAAAAGAAAGTGTGGTTCATGGGGAAAATGCTAAATGTGTCTGAAATTTATATGACAGCATAACGAGAAAGGACGACCTATGAGTTCATCTTTTATTATAATATGTAAATAGCTTAAAAAATGTTTAAAAATGTGTACGAAACTTTAGTCAAAAAATTTTATATTTGCGAAAGTTATTTTAACAAACACTTTCATTACAGTGAATGTCTACAAAATATTCTTAAATTTTATTTTAAAATTCATACAAATATGTGAACATTTTTAAAATAAAATTTTAAAATATTTTGTAGACATTCACGATAATGAAAGTGTTTGTTAAAATAGCTCTCGCAAATATAAACTTTTTTAGCTTAATTTTAGTATACATAATTTTTGAAGCTATTTACATATTATATTAAAATATGAGCTCATATGTCTTCCTTATTCGCTAGGCTGTCATATAAATTTGAGGCACATTTCGCGATTTTTACCATGAACCGCACTTTCTTTTTTTTTTGTTCTATTTTACTCGAAATAATATTGCGGATTTGTCTTTTTGCTTATGCACAAAATTGCTTTGATCGATTGAGAAATGGGATGATAAGTTGGGCAAAAATGGTAAAATATTGTAAAAACTGAGAAAAAACGTGGATTTACTTGTTAATGCTACACATTTATTAAACCAATTTGATACCCGAATGTTTATGAAGGTATTTATCATAAAAAAACTAAGATAAAATATTTGATTTTTAAAACTTTGCAAAAAAAAAAAAAATTCCGTTAAAACATGCAAAATTGTAATGCAAATTTGTAAAAAAAATCTGGCATATAAGTGAGTAGGTACGCCATTAAAGTTATCGTATCCGAAATATTTAGGACTCATGGTCGGTACTCTTGTTTTTTTTGAGTTGCCCATTACAAATTATATCCTATTATGGTTTTCGTCAAATTATATCAAATTATATCCTATTACAAATTATATCCTATTACACAGTGCAACACGAAAAAAAATAACCATATACGGGCACCACTACGTGATAAAAGACTAAAAAAAAGACCCGTGTCTTCCAATTTTTCCGAAAGTCATCTCCTTTTTTGTTTATGGTCCGCCAAAGATTTGGGGCCTCGGTATCATTTTCGCAAAAAAGTGATCATTTTCTCAGGCTCATATCTTGCAAACCGTACTCTCTATGGCAAAGTTGTAGCTCTTGTCATAAAGAACAAAAATTGCGAACATATAAAATCAAAAAACTTCACCTTCCAGATCAAAATCGCAAAAAACTTAAAAAAATTCGATTTTTTTTACCTTTTTTCCCGTGTTCAGGTCCATAGGTAGCAAACCGTTCAAAATTCAAGGAAACAATCAACTACAAAAATTTACCTAAGATCTCAATAAACAAATTTCTAGAACATACAAACTTCCTGGGAATTGGGTTTGCTACCTATGCACCTGAACAGGAGAAAAAAGAAAAAAAAAATGAAATTAAAAATTTTTCACTTTTGCGCGCTACCTAAACAGTATTAAGAATCATCTCTAGGAAGTTTATATGTTCTAGAAATTTGTTTATTGAGATCTTAGGTAAATTTGTAGTTGATTGTTTCCTTGAATTTTGAACGGTTTGCTACCTATGGACCTGAACACGGGAAAAAAGGTAAAAAAAAAATCGAATTTTTTTAAGTTTTTTGCGATTTTGATCTGGAAGGTGAAGTTTTTTGATTTTATATGTTCTTTATGACAAGAGCTACAACTATGCCATAGAGAGTAAATCGAAATTCTGAACGGTTTGCAAGATATGAGCCTGAGAAAATGATCACTTTTTTGCGAAAATGATACCGAGGCCCCAAATCTTTGGCGGCCCATAAACAAAAGAGGAGATGACTTTGGGAAAAAATGGGAGACACGGGTCTTTTTTTTTTAGTCTTTTATCACGTAGTGGTGTTCGTATATGGTTATTTTGCCATGACTTAAAAAATTACAGTTACCCTAACCGAGCACTAGCTAATATGGCTTTCGTCCCGTTGTAGCGAAAACAGGTGGGAATCGAACCCACGACCACCAACTAGCCTACCGCGGCGCCAAAGTTGCCAATTCAAATATTTTCCGTCTAGATCTAGCCATTTTATTTTTATCTAGCGATAAAGATAGATTGTATATAGCCTGAAGATTTAGCCATTACATTTTTCCCTAGCCATTTTTCCAAACACGTTTTGCAGTTAATTTCATACAAAAGTGCTTAAATTTCTACGATTTTCAAAATTTTATTAAACTATTTAAAATTTTGAATTGTAATTTTTACGTTCGATTAAAAGTTATTTTATTTTTTTGTGTAATTTTACGGAAAATATTTTAAAATTTGGAAAACTTTTAAATTTTATGAGAACTAAAATCAAACTCGTATTAAAACTCATTATTATTAAGAATTCATATTCAAAATATTGAGTTTTAGTATCATTTTTCGAATTTTGCCATTTTTAGCCATTTTTTCTCCGCAATCTAACAATTTTTCCACTTCAAGAGTTGGCAACCGTTATAAGGCCGATTAATTTTTATTCTAAACTGTCCAAACTAATAATTTTTTTTGTCTACATTGTCTCAGAAAATCTGAATGCTTTTAATTAAATAGCGTAAGGTGTATATGATCATATATTGTGCTGCAAGTAATAGACAAATATATAATGTAGGTACGTAAAAATGTTTGCGTCGATGGATGTTTATTTAGTTTTTCGCATTTTTCTAAATAAAAATTTGAATTTTAGCCAAAAAGTATTAAACACTGTCGCAATTACGAAATTTTTTATTTATTTTTTTTTCCTTTGCCATTTGTATGAAATTCTTTTTAAAATTTTTATTTCTGTTCTATGGAAATTGAATGATTTTCTATTTCAAAGATCGTCGTTGTCTTTCGATATGATTTTAAATATTTTACTTCCAAAAGATGATCATAGTTTTTGAGACACTTTTACTTTGACCCTGTATTCATTCATCTTGAATGTTTTTTTATAATTTGATTTATTATAGTGTGTGGTTAATATTCAAAAGAAAAACATTTTCACCTTGTATTGTATGAGTCAATAAAGAAAATCACCGAAAATAAAATGTAAAACAAAACAACTTAAGAATTTTCCAATATTTTGAATGCCGGACAACACGACGCGGTGCCCTTTGATATTGACGAGTTGTGTGCGTGCGTGCTTTTTCTTTAAATTAATTTCTTTTGATTTCGTTTTCAGTACAAATTTTGTACTCTTAAGATATTTGTTGTTTTTTTTTTTAAGGGAAAAAACTATTTTTACCGATTTTTCGATTTTCTTCGCCAATATATAAACCGC
>JAEKOY010000916.1:0-16526 GCA_021234595.1 Delia radicum | reverse complement strand
ATAAACTAAGAATTACTTTTAATATGGTTTTAAAATATTGGACTTTTAGCATTTAAAACCTTATAAATTAATTGCGATTGCAATGAAGGATGTAGATATCCTTGAAATTAAAATTCAAATTTCACTATTTTTTTTTTTTGCGAATTTTATAAAATCCCTCAATCGAATTGTAAAATGATAGCACTTGATGTTAGATTTTATTCCACTTAATTAATTGCAGCGAAAGAACCATCGCTTTCTTATCAAAATTTTCAGAAAAATTCAATTTGAAGTTCAACATTTTTGTCATTTTATTTTAAATTAATTTTGTATGTACGATATTTACTATGGGTAAAAAAATACATTTTTGAACATGCATCATTTAAATCGTTATATTTTAAGAACACGCAATTCAATTATTTAGAACTTTATTAATATTGATTCGAAGACAAGTGTTGAACATACCCGAATGTTTTTATCTGAATTTTATTGATTAAAATTTGACACAGATTGCTATATATTTAACGTATAAAAATAAGTCAAAATTGCACATAACAAACAAGTTTTCATTTATTTTTGATCAATGGTGATAATCTTTTAACCTTCGAGCTCATATATTAGTTTTCGCTTAGTGAGAAAACTAGTTTATATGAATGCTTGATGTTTTGCATGGGATTGTCACTTCTTTCAAAAATTGTTCTAATGATGGGAACCTTGAAAATTCCCGAAATAGATCTATCAACACATTCATGGAAGTGGTCAATTAATAAATTTGAAAACAAAAACTCTAGATTATTTGTTAGGACAATATCCTAATAAAGAAATATAGAGTGTGACCTCGAACTTGAATAATTTTCATTTCATTGCAACATTTTTTAGTTTAAGCCATGTTTTCCTTAAACCGAAACAGAAAGTTTTCGATGTTTTTCATAAATTAAGTAAACTGTGATGGTAACTCAAGGTGTACATATATTAAAAATTTTGAATCTTCTCTTCGTTGTAAAGTTTTTATAACCATTCGTGAAAAATTGGAAATTTCAAAGCACATGTGTAGCGAATATTATCGCACCTTTCGAAACGTGCAATACCTGAAATTAAAGGACATAGTTTATACTATTTGAATGTTAGCGTTATTATTTTCGATTTGTTTTTTTTTTTGCAAAAAGTTCATCAAAAAATTAAATTTTCTACAAACATTTTTTTTGCAAATTTTTCTTTAACTTTGAAATTCTAAGACCAAATTCATGATCTGCGTCCTAAAGTCCATCGGAAATAATAAGTCGCATCTCCGATGCACAACATTCTGTTCTGTAGTTTAAGAAAAACAATAAGGAAAACAAAATTGACTTTATAGCTATGAAGCACCCTGTATAATCCCTACATGAAACTGGTGCAAATTTCAATATGATTTTTTTCTTCTCTTTATTCCAGTCGGTGGCGATAAACCACAGAGGCGTGGCAGTGTGGGTTCCCTTGATAGTGGAATGTCTATCTCATTTCAATCGACAACAACAAGTAATGCATCACGAGAGAATGCTGCAGTTATAGCAGCTGCTGCTAATGCGGCAGCTGCTAAAAATGAGATTAGGTACATCTGCAGCTGCAGCAGCTGCAGCGGCCGTTGGTGGTTTGTATATTGCACCAGGTATTCAAGGTTATAATCAAGTTAACTATATTCAGCAACAACATCCGCACATCCAACAACACAGCAGCAACAATCTCAGGCTCCAACAACTGGTCGTATACCCGGACGTGAACGTAAACTTCTCGTTCAGAAGAAAATAGATCGACTGAAGTTTAATCAATTCATATCTCACTGTTTCTCTCCCTCTAACTTCCTCCCTCTCTTCGGCTTTCTTTTATTCTCTCTATATCTCTCTCTTTCTCTATAAAAGATTATTTTGGAATTTTCGTTTTGTAACATAGTAGAAAACAGAACATAATTTCTTCGTAAAGTTTTGTTTTTGTATGGGTTTCGTTTAAAACTTTATATTTAATATTAATTAAACTGTCTTCATATTGATATACAATTAAGATTTTGTAATTTAATATTAAGTATTCTACTATATATGCATATATATTATATTATACATAAATTTCTATAAACTATATTAACATATATACGATCTATGTACTAAAATTAGATGCATACATACATTAATGTATTAGTGTACGCACGTGCGAACGATCGATTGAACGAACGATCGAACGAACAAACGAACGAGTATGTATGTATTTAGTTATTTACTATACTAGCTGTGTGTTCGTGTGATATCGTATACGCATTAGCTTGAATGTTTTTTTGACAGCTATCGCATATACGTTAATACATAATCACAGCTACTTTTACAATACTATCTATCTATTTATCTACATTATTTATGAATTATATAAATAATTATCCTAAACAAGAAACATTTGTAAATATTTTAACTGACACTGAAATATTAAAAAGTAATTTAAATAAAAAATAAATAATAAAAAAAAAAAAAAACGCGACTTTATTTCATTTAAAAAAAGATGTCGAGAGTCTTATAATTCGTTCTTATTTCATTAGTACAGTAAGCGAATTTTTAATCTAAAGGAGTGGCGTGAGTGACTGAGTGACTTTTTCCAAAAACAAATACTTTTACAAAACATGCTGTTTTCAAAAAAAGTACTTATTCCAAAAATAATAATTTTTCCAAAAAAGTGTCTTTTCCACAAAAAAAACTTTTTGCAAAAATAAGAACTTTTTCCAAAAAAAAAAGAACTTTGTTCAAAAAAATATTTTTTTTCAAAAAAAAAATACGCTTTCCACAAAAAAAATATTTTTTTTTTTTTTAAAGTACCTTTTCCAAAAAGAGTACTATTTTTATATTATAAAACCGCTATTTTAATTCATTATTGTTATTATATTTATTATACAGGGTGGCCCAAAATGACCGAACGGGTTTGAGTTCATTATAACTTTTTTTAAGACCTGATTATTAAATTTTTTAACAGTATATTAATGGAGAAAATTTTAATTAATTATGAAAAATTATATCTCGCAAGTGGTGGCCATTTTCTGGCCACCGTGCTCTTCCAAAACATACCTTCGTAAAAACCTCAGGTGTGTTTGTTGTTGATTTCGTAGCGTATATTGTTTGTTAATTGCTGTATGGTTCTAGGATTATTATTAGAGACTTTTCCTTCAAATAACCCCAAAGGAAACAGTCTGGATCTGTTAAATCCGGTGAACGCGGATGCCAATTAAAATCGCTGGTACGTGAAATAATCCGTTCACCAAAGATGTGTCGTAAAAGAGCCATTGTGTCCTCGCCGTGTGCGCTGTGGCTCCATCCTGTTGGAACCATACTTGCGGTTGGTTTTAAATGGCTGGCGTTAAACAATTTTTGAACATTGTCCGATATGGAACACCAGTGATGGAAACGGCTTCGTCGCTCATAACCAAATTACATTCTTATTGTAAGCAAGATTCTCTGCAGCGACAGTCGTGAGAGCACAAGTTGTGTCGAACGTCTCCTGGTTGATGTTTCTCCATCTTCCGAATACTCTGCTGTATCCGTTCAATATTGTCATTCGTGTACACCGTTCGTCATCTCCCGGCACAAGGAATGTTCCTTACTGCCCCTTGTTGTCGAAAATTTGCAACCGGACGTTTATTGTTGACTCTGATGGTCGAACCCGCACATTAGAATAACTACGATATGCACGCTGAGTCAAAACAATGGACCGTTGATTTGAGAAATAAAGTTCAGCGATTTGGGACACGTTGTTCAATTGTGTACTGTTTCATTTTAAGTTCCCCAAGTCTTCTTTACAAAATACTGAAAAAAATAAAAAAAAACTATAACAAAAAAGTTATAAGGAATTCAAACCCCTTCGATAATTTTGGGCCACCTGTACAATTTCAAATCAAAAGCTCATGAGGCCAAAATGGCTTACATAAAACTCATTTAAAAAAATACTGCTAATAATAATTATATTTAAGATAAAATCAAATCTTAACATAATATACGTCTGTGTCTATTTTTTTTTTTATTCTTCATTTAACCTTTAAACAAATTTAACAAATTTGTGAATAAAAAAGTTGAAACATTGTTATAGCAGGCATACCCTTTTAGTTTAGCCTTAAATACATTGACAGAAAAGTCAAAATTCCTAATTAATAAAGGCAACGAATTCCAATTTAGCCACCCTCTTCTAAAAAGATTGTTGAAGAATCGATATATTATGTATAGGAAAATTCAATAGATCTTCTTAAAGATCTTGAAAATACAAAATGATTTAATAAATATTCCGAACATTTAGACTTAAAAACTTTATAAAAATGTGTCAACAATCGCATGTATATAAAACTTTTACAGCCTGTTTTTGTAAGACGTGTCATTCAAAAATTCGTGTAAATGAGTGAAGAATTTCATTTTGGGGTTCTGTACTTTGAATTGAGTGAAAACGTAAGAGTTGTCGCTTTCGTCTTTTTTTTGGCTTCCACATTACGATTTGAAACGTCAAAAACAGACGTTCCCAAAGAAAAAAATGCAACACTTAATATTAAAAAAAAAATACTTTTTAAAAAAAAATTATAATAAAGAAGAAAACAATATGATAACAATGGAATCACTATCAAGACCCATGGCAATTGACCCGATCATTTTTATTTGTAATGTTTTTGTTTTTTTTTTCTTATACAAATTATATTTTATCGCTGCTTTATTGTTTTCTAAACAAAATAAATTAATTTTTTTTCAACCAAAAATCAGCTGTTTTTGTTTATATTCATTTACAGTGTGGGTTGCCATCTACCAACGAAAAATGAGTTATTTGTATATGAAAAAAGTAAACAAAATGCGAAAAACATTATGTTGGTAATCTTACTGTTTGACAAAATACAGTAGTTTTGACTTAGCTGCACAACCAACTTCTGCACGAATTTTGTGCAGGTAAGCCAAAAGCGCTGCTAACTCAAATTGGTTACTGCCTTAAAGTGCAGGTAAACTAAATTGTTGAAAACTGCAAAGACCAGAATGATGATTTATTTTTATTTAATTCTTTATTTTCATACAATAGAATTTATATAAAAAACAACAAAACGAAAATAAAAAAAACATTCATAAAAAATTTTATAAGGTTTTTACATACAAATTTATGTAGGTACAAGCGTTAACTAACCAAACTAACTAAGTAGCAAAACATAAGAGGCAGCTAACGGCGATCTTTTGTATGAAAATAATGTACAAATGCCAAAAACATGAGGCACTTATTTTAAATGCGCAGGTATACACAGTGCACTTAATGAAGGCAATTGCATACGTAATTTGTAAAATAACAACGAAACCAAAATTTGTGCAGTTATGTGAAAAGTGCACGTATGTAAAAGGCAGTTAATCAAAACTACTGTATAAAGCTTTACGTATCAAACGTAAGTCAGACGAACGAATTATAAATACTCATTTCATTACATATTCGTTCGGGTGCCACACGTTCGTGTAGTAGTAACACGTCTTGTAAAAATGTAGAGGCGCTTGTAGCCGAAATATTTCTGATTTTTATTTTTTTTTATATTTACATAAATTTTTAAAGTTTTCATATTCTTTTTTTGTAAATACTGGGTTTTTCAAATGTTAAAAACTGTTAACGATGAAAATTTTGACAGTGACAGTTCTACGTTAGTACACCCTGTTGTTGAGGGTAATGCAGTGTGTGTCAAAAAGTTTGACGTTTATGGTTTATGCTAGTGTGTGTAAAAATATGTTCATGTATTTGGTACCGCTGAATCAGCGGGTTTTTCCAAATATTTTCCAAATTTTTCCAACCCTTTTTGGGTATAAAAGACATAGCGGGAGCAAAAATCTTTCTTTTGCTGTCTATCACTACAAGTTTTTTTAAACATCGTCGTGCTGACATTTTTCAATCACGTAAGTTTTTTTATTAAATATTTTTTTTTGTGGAAACTTTAAAATTTGTTTTTAAATTTATTAATTTAAATTGTCGATTAAGTTTCATAAATTTATTTTATGAAAATACAAGGAAGATTCTTTTTAAGAAAATTTAATTTTTCGGGAAATTAATTTTCTTTTCAAAATTTTCAATTTACTTCCTTTCTCAATTCTTTTAAATTAATTTTATTTTTCCAGAGAAACTATTTTTTTTTTTCTCCAAATTTTTCAATAAATTTTCATTTCTTGAAACAAAATTTTTTTCCGAAATTGAGTTGGAAATACTCCTTAGTTTTCATTAATTTCATATTCTAAATTTCCGAAATATTTTTCTTTTAATAGAAAAATTTATACGGAAACTGGTTGATTCGATTAAAAATTTTCATTTTTAATCAACCCCGAATTAATTTAATTTATATTGGGGCTCTGACAGCAAAATCTATATTCATATACCTGGCTGTTAGCTATATAAAAGAAGGTAACACAAACATACACAAACACGTAGAAATTTGCAAAACCATAACTTTTACATTGAATTCACAGGGCTACGCTGCTTTATTTTTCTTCATTTGGGGCTGTTCCTACCGAAAAGGAGGAATTTTCGTTGGCAGGAAAAATCCTAGGAAAAATTTTATCAACATCTCCAGGAAATTTTGATCAACATCTCCAGGAAAAATCAACAGAATCAGTGAAAGTGAAAGTGTAGTGAAAAACTAGGAAAATTTTGTTTAAAATCTGTGAAAAGTGGCTAAACAGTGAAAATTTTCTTAAATTTTATTAAAAAAAAAAAAAATAATTTTCTATAAATTTAATTGCCAAAAGAGATTTGTTAAAAAATTGGCTAAATCATTTGAAAATCAAAAACTACATTATTTTTTTTTTAAAAAAACACAACAAAAAAACGAGAAAAAAAAAACTGAAACAAAACAACCCTAAAAACTAAAACAGAGATTTTTTTTATCACAGAAAAAATAATTAAAGTGCTAGAAACTAAATTTCAAAATTCCCTAGAGGAAATCTAATCTAAAAAAAAAAAAAAAAACACTGTGCCAATCAGAATAATAAATATATTTTTTTTTTATTATTGAAATCATTTTTTTTATATAAAAATTTACATAAAAGTGTCTCAAACAACAAAACACAAACACTAAAAGAAAGGACAAAACCACAAGGAAAAAAAACATTAAAACAAATTTTAAAATAATTTTATTTTTCATAATTAAAATTTTCAATAACATTTCATTTAATAATACATTTTAAAAAAGCTAAATCCAAAGACTTCTTAGAAATACACTTAGTTTCACTTAATTAATTTTTTTTATTTAAATTTTAATTTTATCTAATTTTTTATTCCCAAATTTTTGTTCACTTATAAATTTTTGTTCACTTATGTCAACCAATCTTTAAAAAAACTAAGAAGAATGCAAAAATCAGTGAAAAAAAAGAAATGTGCAAAAATACAAAAATAGTTAAAACAAGTGTCAAAACAAGAATTTATCTAAATAAAAAAAACTTTAATTTTAATAAAAACAACATTAAAAACAAATAATTTTAAAACTTTAAAAGCTATTTTTGAAAAGCTAAAAAAATTAAATTTGAATGTTAAATCGGTAAAAGTAAATGTTAAGATTTCTGGAAATTTTAAAAAAATTTTAACACAACAACTATTTCAATTTTTAAACAAAACTTTTGAACCAGCCTGCGGTAACAGGAAGGGGCCATCGAAAGATCTTTCGACGTGGGATCCAGTCCTGGTAAGTCATTTTATTAATTTTATTTAATTGTTTTTATAAATAATTAATATATCATAAAAAAACCTTTACTTATAAATACCACTGTATAATTAGTGAAGACTGCTGTTAAAATTAATATTAACAGAGTTATGCTATTAACATAAGTGGCAATGTTAACCACTTTTTATTAAAAGAACAGTGAATGTGGTTTTATAATTAATTATTTAATCAGAAAATTATAATAATTGTCGTGTTGGAATTTAAATTAACGATTAAAAATATCTTTATTTCATTAAAATCGGTTAAAAATTGAAAAAGTTATTAACTAAAACGTATTTAATTATTTAATTAAGATAACGGGCCTGAGAATATGTAGTTAGATGGAGTTTACATGTTAACATAATACTCTCTCATTTTCTGTTAGTTAACATAAACGCAAAATTAACACGTAAATTCAATATCCGGTGTAGCCTAGTTGGTTAGAGCCCGAACCAATAATCTCGAGGTCGTGGGTTCGAATCCCGGTCAAGTCAAAGTAATATTTTTTTTTTTTATAATGTTTTAAATAAATTTATTAAACAATTTTTATTTTTTTTAAATTCGTGAGTTCAAATCCCGGTCGGGTCAAATAATTTTATTTTTTTTTTTTGTCGCCCCGAGTAAAATTATTTTTGTTATTTTTTTTATTATGATAAATTTGAAACATGAATAAATAAGTTTTTTGCACAAAAATATAAAAAAAATCAATATTATTTATGCACGTATAAAAAAAAATGATTTTTATACACTATATTAAACATTTTTATGATAGCCGAATTGGATATCGCCATTTAAATTTCCTTTCCAGCATTTTTTTTTAACAAACTGATTTTTGCACGCTTCGTATTGCGAATTAAGTTATTTATTTTATTTTCAATTTAATTTTTTAGTTTTCATCATGAATATTTCATTTAATATTAATTTAAATTTTCTTTTGTTTCACTTCGCTCTGGGTTGAGCATTTTAATTTATTTAAACGTATGTTTAAGGATTTAATTTTATTTCAATAAAATTTTGAATATCACTATGAACTTGTAAAAAGTTTGTTTTTGATTCCTGGATAACTTGTTAGGATAGGGAATATATGGGATCATACAAAATCTTCTTGCACTTCCTAGTATGATCATGGTTGGGAGGGGAATTTCGATCGTGTTAACATCTACACACGACTCTGTCAACAAAAATAACTTTCGCCGACTTAAAAACTTATTTCCGTTTCCTTTTTCCTCTTTAGCTTTCCCTTTCATTTTCTCCCTCTTTTTCTCTAAAATCTTATTGCATGCACAAAATAAAATAGCAGTGCTGTAATCGTTATGTTTCAAGATGAGAATAAGTAGCCCGAACCTCGACCATTAGCCGACGAGATAGAAGCCGGAAACTCTGCATGCAACTGCTACTGACATTCATACAAAACTTCGAATATTCACAAAACTACGTAACGTATATGCTACAGTTATTTTTGGCGCCGAACGTGGGGCCCGACACATATCTAGAATTATCTTTTTTTGTCATCTTTTGAATCAACTTTCAAAATTTTTAGTGTGGCTCCCTTAAATTTTCTAAATATCCATTCTCTTAATTTCTGTTCATTCACTTTTCTGTCCGACTGTATATATTTTTTTTAGTTTCTTTCTATTATCCACCTATACGTATGAGTAATATTATGATATGGAATTGACTTATATTTTGTTTGTTAACCTGCATAAACAAATTAATCATACGCCTCCATAACTATTTTGCTTTATGATTTTATTCAAATTTTGAATACGTCTTTCAGGAAATGCTTCTTTTGGAGACATTCTCTAATCCGAAGACCGTTTGATGTTTCACTATTTCAGTAGAATTCCTTTAACTTGTTTTGTTGGAAATTACTATTTGGGAAAATCTAATTTAGTACCAACAAACAACATCTCGATCGTTTGTCTGTACTATTCTATATATCTGTTCTATTTTTTTTTATTATCAAGTTTTTGGTTTTAAGTTGTTATCTTTTGTTGACTTTTATTCACCTATCCGACAGTTTAACCAGGAATCAAAGAATTTATGATTGTTTCTTTTGATACCATTTAAAGATTTCGTAAAAATAATATTTTTTATTTTAATTTAAATAAATTTTTTTCTCTTTTATAATCGCTTAAAATTTTTGATAAAAATTATTAGAAATTTAATGCCAGTTATTACTTTAAAATTTCTGATTTTAAATAAATAGAATTTTCTTTATTTTTCTCGGAAAAAAAATATCGAATTTCTTTTGTTACGAAAATTTATAATATTTTCGTTGCTTAAGCTTATTCCTATTTTTGTTTGCAATTTAAGTTTTTTTTGTAGTTTTGAAATTTTTGATTACTAATTTTAAATATTTTTTCGATTTGATATGAATCATTGATTTTTTTTGTAAATATTTTTTTTTTTGTGGTTTAAATTAATTTGAGATTTATCTTTAAATTCTTTCGATAATATTTCTGAAGTTTTATTTCTGCTTTACTGGTGTCAATAACCAATTTTTTTTCTTTTACAAAATATTTACTTTTAAAATAGTTTTTTTAATAAACAATTTTGAAATGCCTCCTAAAAAGGATAGCGGCTCATTTTTTCCCAATTGTGTTTTGTGTAAGGAAGTTATTTCGGATTCAAAATTTCGGTATATTCCTCCATGTGGTCATCCACTTCATAGTTCATGTTTGAGGAAGATTCCCACAGATAATTTCGTTTGTCCCGTTTGTAGTGGTAAACTAGAATTGCCTACAACTTCGTCTGCGACAAATTTAGAGGAACAACATCCACCTGTTCTACATGGGACTCGGTCAGTAACACAGAGACAGTTAAATTATGATTCAAATAGGTCTAATACTAGTACATCTCCACATGGCGTTACACCTGCTGTAGATAATGAAAGTTCAGTTTTGTCTGCTGTTAATCTTCAGGAGCTAGATGATCGTATTAGGAATTTAGTTTCTGCTGCGGTAAATACACAGCAGGAAGCATTGTGCGATACTCTTAGTGATCGGTTAACTAGATTAATTGACACGAATATTAGATCTTGTTTTCAGCAATTGAATTGAATTTAAATCTACCGTCATCCAATACTCATACTCCACAGGGTACTCAGGCTACTGCTGTAAACAGACCATCTGCTATTCTAACATTACCTGATGTTGAACAGCAAACTTTGGAGCAATTATTGGGTCTTCCGGCTAATACAAATAACAACAGTCAGTCAAATCAGTCGAATTTACCTCATGGCTTAAATCAAAATTTAAATGGTAGTATGATGACTCCTGCATATTCGTCAATTAGGGCTGATAAAGTAGGACATGTGATTCATAATTGGAAAATTAGGTTCACAGGTGATCCACAAGGCATGCCTATAGAAAATTTTATTTATAGACTTGAGGCACTTACTAATCAGACACTTGGTGGTAATTTTGAGGTTCTTTGTGACCACATTTCAACTCTTTTTGAGGGCAAAGCTTCTACATGGTTTTGGAGATATCACAAATCAGCCAGGAGAATTGTGTGGTCAGAATTGTGTAAGGCTCTTCGTGAGCAGTATAAGGATTCACGAACTGACGTAGATTTTCGAGAAATGATAAGGGATCGTAAACAAAAGCATGGAGAAAGTTTTGATAGATTTTACGAAGCCATTGTCGATATTTCTGATCGTCTTTCACAACCTCTACAGGAGAAAGTGTTGGTAGAAATTCTACGACGTAACCTGTTGCCAGAAATTCAGCATGAAATCTTGAATATCCAAGTAAATTCGGTTTCTCAATTGAGAGACATATGTAGAAAACGTGAATTTTTCTTGCAGGATGTAGGTAAGAGGCAAACTTTTTCAAAACCTTTTTCAAACCGTAGAAATGTAAATGAGATTGGGGAGATGATGTCGATTTTATTGATGAAGAAATTTCTGCTGTTTCTTTAGTTTGTTGGAACTGCCAAAAAGCTGGTCACCGTTACCAAGATTGCCTTGAAGAGCGTAACGTTTTCTGTTACGGATGCGGTGTGCAGCGAATATGTATAAGCCAACGTGTACTTTTTGCAATTCGTCAAAAAACTCCCGAACGGGTGCGCTGAAAAGTGCACGCAAACCGAATCAAGTAACGAACACCAATCAAGAGTAATTTTAAACAACCTATTTTTCAAACTATACCTAATTCTAACGAGTGTAATTTTACACCAAACCCTGATTTTACAACTCAGAATATAAATTCTTCTGAATTTAACTCTGAAAATTTAACACCGGATTTTACAGATCAAACTACAAAATCTTCGAAAATATTTCTGAAATTTCTTACTCTAATTCACTTTCTAATAATTCTTCTGAAACTCCTAAAATTTCAATTTTGAAAAATAATGATTCTAATTTTCAGAATCCGTCTAATAATATTTCTTTTTCACATAATTCTAAAAATATTTCATCTGCGAAAGCTCATCCGCCAACTTATCTAAAACCTTTTCACATTCGTCTTGCCGAATATAATGCGAAAAGGAAAGAAATTTTTGATAAGCCGAAGCCTAGTGTTAAACACGTAAGGTCATCAAAACGTATGAAAGATTTTTGGAAAAATATTCGTCATACGCACCGTTTGCTGGTCAGTACAATTTTCGATAGGCCAAACGATATACGTCCTTATGGTGAAGTACAGCTTTTTGGCAAGACAATTATGGGTTTATTGGATACCGGGGCTTCCGTAAGCTGTTTAGGTTCTCAAGCCGCTAGGGAATTTTGGACTCTGGTCAAAAATTTCGAAAAATTCGTTCTCACGTCAACACAGCTGATGGAAAACCACAAGCAGTTTTAGGTTTTGCTGTCACGGATATTTCGTTTAGAGGAATTGTTCATAAAATAGTATTATATATCGTACCTACTTTATCTCAAAATTTGTATTTAGGTATGGATTTTTGGAATGCCTTTGATTTACTTCCTCCAGGATTAGTTTCTGGATTAAATTTAAAAAATGGTTCAAACAGTTTATCTGAAATTTCACCACAACGTCCATTGTCTGAAATACAGAAACAACAATTACAGATTGTGATTGATTCATTTCCGTCATTTGCAAAAGCAGGATTAGGGCGCACTAGCATAATTTCTCATGTCATAGATGTAGGATCGGCGACGCCGATTAAGCAGAGACATTTTCCAGTCTCTCCAGCGATGGAAAAACTAATATACGCAGAACTTGACCGTATGTTGGAAAATGATGTCATTGAGGAATCCGATAGTGCGTGGTCGTCTCCAATAGTTCTTGTCAGAAACCTGGTAAAGTGAGGTTATGTCTAGACAGTCGTAAGGTAAATTCAGTAACCGTCAAGGATGCATATCCACTGCCCAACATTGATGGCATCCTTAGTCGATTACCGAAGGCCGATTTAATTTGGACTTATAGTTTGGACAAATCGTCGAAAGATAAGACAGCATTTACTGTTCCAGGTCGTCCCTTGTACCATTACAAGGTCATGCCTTTGGCCTTTGCAATGCGCCACAAACTATGTCAAGGCTAATGGACAAGGTGATACCGGCGAATTTAAGAACAGAAGTGTTTGTTTATCTGGACGATTTGTTAATTGTGTCAGATACATTTGCCAGGCATTTAGAGGTGTTGCGAGAGGTTGCTAATCAAATTCGTTCTGCAGGACTGACTATAAATGTAGAAAAATCTAAATTTTGTGTACAGGAAGTCCGATATCTTGGCCATTTGGTGGGAAATGGTGTTATCCAGACAGACCCGGATAAAATCGCGGCCATAATGGAATTTCCGACTCCGAGGTCTGTAAAACAAATTAGACGATTTTGGGGATGTCCGGTTGGTATCGAAAGTTTATTCAGAACTATGCTTCGGTAACTGCTCCGTTAACAGATTTGTTAAAGTCGAATAGAAAATTTGTTTGGAATGAAGAAGCTCAACGAGCTTTTGAGGAATTAAAGTCTATTCTGACAACCGCACCAGTGTTGCACAGCCCAGATTTTTCACAGCCATTTTATATACACTGTGATGCAAGCAACACTGGAATAGGAAGCGTATTGGTACAGAAAACTGCGGAGGGTGAAGAGTTTCCAATCGCATTTATGTCAAAGAAACTCAACCAAGCCCAACGTAATTATTCAGTGACCGAACAGGAATGCTTAGCAGCAATGCTAAGTATTAAAAAGTTTCGGGCATATGTTGAAGGTCATGAGTTCACAGTGATCACCGATCATGCATCGTTGAAGTGGCTCATGTCCCAAACTGACCTGAATTCGCGGTTGGCCAGATGGGCGTTAAAACTTCAAGGCTTTAATTTCAAAATAGAACACAGGAAAGGTAGCCAAAACATAGTTCCGGATGCACTTTCGCGTGTCAACACAGATGATTTGTCCGAGATCCATATAATATGGAACTGTCCGTTTAGATGACTCAGGGGTTTTCGTGGATTTGAAATCCGATAAATTCAAGAGTACTGAATACCTACAATTGTTAGATAGAGTTAGCGAAAATATTGATAAAACTCCAGACCTTAAAATTATTGATGGGTACTTGTACAGACGGACTCAACACTGTTCGGGTGAACAGCTGCAGGACGATTTTGCTTGGAAACTCTGGATACCCAGGGATATGATCTTGGAAATTTTGGAGAAGCACATGATAGCCATCTTTCATCGCATGGTGGAATTAATAAAACGTTGGAAAGAATTCGTAGATTCTACTTCTGGCCAAATTTAGTCAACGATGTGAAATCGTATATTAATGCATGTGAGGTTTGCAAAGGACTAAACACCCAAATTTCATTATGCGTCCTCCTATGGGCAAAACTTCTGAAACTTCGAGGATTCTTTCAAAAGCTCTACGTTGATTTTCTTGGACCTTATCCACGTTCTAAATTAGGAAACGTTGGAATTTTATTGTAGTTGATCACTTTTCGAAATTTTGTTTCTTGAAAGCTGTAAGAAGTTTACAGCAGATGTCGTGATAAAATATTTAGAAGAGGAATTATTTCATACCTTGGTACACTGAAACAATTGTCTCAGACAATGGATCGCAATTTAAGTTTCGCAATTTAACAAACTTTTGCAGAATTACAACATTAAACACATTTACACCGCAGTTCATTCGCCTCAAGCTAATGCCTCAGAACGTGTTAATCGTTCAGTGCTATCAGCTATCAGGGCATATATTAAACACGACCAGAGTAATTGGGATGAATACCTCAGCAGCATAAGTGTTCTTTACGTTCAGCTGTGCATACTTCAATAGGTACTTCTCCTTATTACATGGCATTCGGACAGCATATGATTACCAACGGTAACACTTATGCACTTCTACGGAATTGCAAATGCTGGATGATAGGGATGTGAACTTTGGGCGTGAAGATTCGTTTGATATTATAAGGGGCCGTGCTTGCTAAGACATGAGTCGTCAACAGGAGAGGAATGAACAATCGTACAATCTTCGTTCACGAGAGGTGAATTATGTTGAAGGTCAGGGAAGTTTTTCGAAGAATTTTCGACAAAGCAATTTTGAAAAGGGCTTTAATGCCAAGTTAGCTCCGCCGTTTGTGAAGGCTAGAATTCGGAAAAAACCGGGAAGAGTTATTACGAGTTAGAGGATCTAAGCGGAAAATCTATAGGTATTTATCATGCTAAGGATATACGGCAATGATTTTAGTTTTTTTGTTTTTCATTTTCTAATCTTGCTACAAGCGGGATCAACCTTGTGCTGCTTTGCCACCCAAGTCTGATTTTGGTTGGGGGGTTTTGTAGAGGCGCTTGTAGCCGAAATATTTCTGATTTTTTTTTTTTATATTTATATAAATTTTAAAGTTTCATATTCTTTTTTGTAAATACTGTTTTTTTCAAATGTTAAAAACTGTTAACGATGAAAATTTTGACAGTGACAGTTCTACGTTAGTACACCCTGTTGTTGAGGGTAATGCAGTGTGTGTCAAAAAGTTTGACGTTTATGGTTTATGCTAGTGTGTGTAAAAATATGTTCATGTATTTGGTACCGCTGAATCAGCGGGTTTTCCAAATATTTTCCAAATTTTTCCAACCCCTTTTTGGGTATAAAAGACATAGCGGGAGCAAAAATCTTTCTTTTGCTGTCTATCACCTACAAGTTTTTTTAAACATCGTCGTGCTGACATTTTCAATCACGTAAGTTTTTTTATTAAATATTTTTTTTGTGGAACTTTAATTTTGTTTTTAAATTTATAATTTAAATTGTCGATTAAGTTTCATAAATTTATTTTTGAAAATACAAGGAAGATTCTTTTTAAGAAAATTTAATTTTCCGGGAAATTAATTTTCTTTCAAAATTTTCAATTTATTTCCTTCTCATTCTTTTAAATAAATTATTTTTCCAGAGAAATATTTTTTTTTTTCTCCAAATTTTTCAATAAATTTTCATTTCTTTTGAAACAATTTTTTTCCCGAAATTGAGTTGAAAATACTCCTTAGTTTTCATTAATTTCATATCTAAATTTTCCGAAATATTTTTCTTTTTTTTTAATAGAAAATTTATACGGAAACTGGTTGATTTCGATTAAAAATTTTCATTTTTAATCAACCCGAATTAATTTAATTTATATTGGGGCTCTGACAGCAAAATCTATATTCATATACCTGGCTGTTAGCTATATAAAAGAAGGTAACACAAACATACACAAACACGTAGAAATTTGCAAAACCATAACTTTTACATTGAATTCACAGGGGCTACGCTGCTTTATTTTTCTTCATTTGGGGCTGTTCTACCGAAAAGGAGGAATTTTCGTTGGCAGGAAAAATCCTAGGAAAATTTTTATCAACATCTCCAGGAAATTTGATCAACATCTCCAGGAAAAATCAACAGAATCAGTGAAAGTGAAAGTG
>JAEKOY010000915.1:0-16531 GCA_021234595.1 Delia radicum | reverse complement strand
TACATATAAAATAATGGTAACAAAAATTAAGTTGGCTTCAGTTAGGATAGTAATTTTCCACCAATCTCCACCATATATCTAAAGAGCACAAATATTAAAAAGTTATAGACTTTGCGACTGGTGAAAAACTAATTGAATGACTAATTGAATTGAATGACATATTGAATTTAGTTGATTACAAATCTTGAGTTCAGGACGAAAAAGGTTAAAGCTTTCACATCTCTTCTAGGATTCTAGCATATCACGTTGTTCTGCAAAAAGACTATAGAAATTACCTAAACTCCGATTTGAAAAAAAACTTGGATTTTTTTTTTAAAAGTAATACTACTCAAACGATGTATAATAATTAGATCAATATGGGAAAAATACGAGCGCTTGAGGTTGGTGTTGCTTATCTAATTGGTATAAAGTTTTAAAGCCAGTTTTGGACTAGAATTGTTCCGTAGAGCAATCAAATAGAACAGGTGATCGAACAATTTCTTAAAATTATTTTTATAAAACTAGTGTTTTAATGAAACTTCTTCATTGAATTAGGCGTGAATCGAGGGGGAGGGAAATGGGACATTTGCTCCCCCAAAAAAATCAAAAAGAATAGAATATTGATTACAAATACTTTAACTTCCCTCCCCAAAATATTTTCCTGAATCCGCGCCTGATTGAATAAATAAAACTTTAAAAAAATAAAATGATATTTTACATAAAATTTTATGAAAACTTGCATTGGTTTAAGTGATAGCTTCAATGAACGAGTTCCAGTCCAATTTAATTGCTTCTATACAAAATTTCATTAATAGCATGACGAGAATTCTCTCAGTGAATGGGCCGAAATTTACTCCATGAAATTTGTTTTAACTGCGTTTCTTATATCAAGCTCATTGTTACGCATCTGTTGACACCTTTTTTGCAAAAAAAATGCAAAAACTTTTTTTCGCCAAAATACACTAATATCAAAACCTGCTGGTACAAAACTTAAGATTAGTGTCCGACCGAAGACTTTGGCCAGAAAATGTTTTTGTCAGCTCATTAACACGCATCGTATATTAATTCAATCAATTCACATAAAAACATTTATCGGTTTATCGGCTCTAATGCAAATATTCTTTCATTTAGTACCGTTGACAGTGAATAGGACCTTTCTTCTATGAGTTAATACTATACTTTCATTTCACTTTATCATCCTTGCTACACATTTTCTATATATTTGTTGCATGTTACTTTTATCTCTCTTTTAGAAATAAAAAACGCAAAGTTAAATTATTTATAACTTTTAACATATTCAACAATATTGAGGGATACCAAACAACAACTACAATAATATCGTCATCTCAAGCCAACCATATAAATTGAGTTAAAGCAAACGGAAGTGGTAATCGAAATAGAAAAAGAAGCGGGAAAATAATACAATAACACGAACCACAGAACAATAAAATAAATTAGGTTTCTATGCAAAATGCACTCAAGTGTTTTGTTTCAGTTGTCGATTACTTTAAAGGATCGTACTTTGAAAACAACAACAATAAGGCAAAGACGACGACGACTACTACCACAACAACAATGATGAAGAAGAATCAGTGACCCTTAGGGACATTGTTCAAAATAATACCAAGTCGTACTCTTAAGATTGTATTGACATTAAGAAAAACGAGAATTTAAATAAAATAACCGCTATGAAACACAAAATTACTTCTGCTGCTACTTTTGTTTTTGAATCAGAGTTTCCCACTTATAACCATACTGTGGCTCCCTTGGGGACTTGCAAAAGGAACATGGAATCAACCACATAATTATTTGACAAGTGATAATACAGACCCTTAAAAAAAAAAAAATATATATATATATATATATATATATATATATATATATATGCATAGCGCATACTTTGAGGACATTTTTTCGATCTAGCGTATATTTTGGGGACATTTGCATACTTTGGGGACTGTCCTCAAACTATTCATATACCTTGCGGATACTTTGAGGACAGTGATAGTTTGGGGACATTTTTGTATATTTGTAGATTTTAATTAAATATCAATCCTACTTTATTATTTTATCCAATAAAACAAACATTTTTGTTTATATACACTCTTTAAAGGTATTATTTTCACGTTTAAAGGTTGACCGCATCTTCGCAGTGCTGCCATACTAGTTCATTCATATCCGTCGTTGACGCCGTCAAAATTATGATTGGCATACAAGTTAATTGTGCGCGCCAAAACAAAAAAAAATTGCGCCAAATTATGTTCACATTGAATAAGTGATGACATCAATTCTTTATTTAAAAGCGCTGAGTTATTTGCATACATAATAAATTGTACATTTAATACAATGTACAAGTGTAATATAATAAATTTAAAAGTGCTTGATTAAATTAACTTTTGATACTTGTTTTCAAATAATTTTGGTACGCTTAACACGATTATTTTGAAAACACTTGAAGGACTTACAAAATCGCTGAAAAAATAAAAAAGCACTTCCTTAAAATTCACTTTTGATACATGTTTCCAAACTTCGGGATATTATGATGTATCTTTGTGACGACACACGACATTGAAATGACACCAAAATCTCTAATATATTTTTCGCATACAACATCGATTTTTCCTCGTATGCGCATTTTTGTTTCTATTTCGCAATCCCTTCAAGCAATTTCATATGTTTTGACTTATTTGTATTCAGCATACCAAAACTAGTTAAAAACATGTATCATTACTACATTTTAAGAAAAATATAATCTATGTACCTTTAAGTGTTATATTCGCAATCTCTTCAAGAGATTTAAAATATTTTGACATTTTCGCGTTCAGCATTATTAGTTAAAAAACATCTATCATAAGTGAATTAAAAAAAAAATGTTTGTACGTACTTTTAAGCGATTCAAGCGATCGCATACGAGAATAACTTGATAAACATGTATCATAAGTGAATTTATGAAAAAATATTCTCTTTACTTTAAAGTGGTTTTTTGCATTTTTAGCGATATTTCGCAATATGTTCAAACGATTTCAAAACATTTGACATATTCGTGTTTCGCATTTAAGAATAAGTAGAAAAGCATGTATCATAAGTGAATTTTATGAAAAAATATTCTTTTTATTTAAAGTGATTTTTTAATTTTTAGCTATATTTCAAGCGATTTCAAATATTTTGACATAGTTGTGTTTTGCATAACCAAAATTAGTTAAAAAAAACATGTATCATAAGAGAATTTTAAAGGTAAATTCGTGTATTTTATTAAATTTTCAGCGATAGTTCGCAATCGCTTAAACAATTTTAAATATTTTGACATTTCCGTGTTCAACATACCAAAATTAGTAAAAAAAAAAAAACATGTATTATAAATAAGTTTTAAGAAAAAAATAATCTATGTACTTATAAGTGTTATTTAACTATATTTGCAATTCCTTGCAAACGATTCAAAATTAGGTAAAAAACTTGTATTATATGGGAATTTTAAATTTTAAGAAAAAAAATAGTCTTTGTGCTTTCAAGCAATTTTATTAATTTTTAGCGATGTTTCCCAATTCATTCAAGCGATTTCAAATATTTTGCTATATTCGTGTTCAGCATACAAAAATTAGTTGAAAATCATGTATAACAACTGAATATTAAGAAAAAAATAGCCTTTTTAAATTTAAGCGTTTTTTTTTAATTTTAAGCGTTTTTTTAATTTTTTAGCGATATTTCGAAATTGCTTCAACCGATTTCTAATATTTTGACATATTCGTGGTTCAGAATACTAAAATTACTTTAAAAACATGTCTCACAAAGTGAATTTTAAGAAGAAAAAATAGTCTGTACTTTTAAGCGTTTTTTTATTAGTGATATTTCGCAATTCCTTCAAGCCATTTCCAATATTTTGGCATACTCGTGTTTCAAAATTAGTTAAAAAACTTGTATTAAATTGTAATTTTGAATTTTAAGAAAAAAATTTTTTGTGCTTTCATGCGTTTTTTTAATTTTTGGCGACATTTCGCGATTCCTTCAAGCGATTTAAAATATTTTGCTATATTCGTGTTCAGCATACAAAAATTAGTTGAAAATCATGTATCGCAACTGAATTTAAAAAAATAGTCTTTTTAATTTTAAGCGTTTTTTTTTAGTTTTTAGCGATATTCGTGTCAGCATACACAAATTACTTGAAAAACATGTATCATAAGTGAATTTTAAGAAAAAATTTTTGTTTTACTTTTAAGAGCGTTTTTTTTTTTGTTATTTTTAGCGAAAAAATTAAAAAACCTCTAAAAAAATTATGTAAATGAGTTCTTCATAAAAACAGCTTGTACTTTACTAAAAGAGCTAAAATGCGTTTTTGTGTTTTAGCAGCTGATCAAAATTGCCTGTAAAACTTTATTAAAACATTTTTTATAAAATTAAATAACACCAATAAACATTAATTATAAATTCAATATCTACGTCTGGTACCGTCAATCGGATTAACGTGTGCGTACACAAAAAGTTATAGGTAGTTCATAGCCAACATTACGAAAAGTCCTTTGGGTTTGGACAAAATGTTGAGTTTCTGATATTGGCGATGTTACTGTTAAGAACGATAACGCCAGCATTTTAAGTTTGGAAGTTTACCATCGTGCTACCAAAGTCTTAGGTGAACTGGCTTAATTACAAGATGATGAAATTGGTGCTGGTACCACTTCTAAAAATTAAAAAACTATCATTTCTTGTTATATTTTGGCTTGGAAAGAAGCCTACAAATATCTCGGAATATTTGACTGCTGCACTTGAAGAACTAAGCACTTAAGAGTTACTTTGATTAACACTGCCAAAACCTTCATGAATTCTAAAATTATTGATGATTCTGAGGCGTAGTTTTTTTTGGGATGTCAGTTAAACTTCGTTTAGCTAAACCGACAACGAATTTTGTCCACCATTTCCAATGTTATTAACAAATATTTTAAGAACTTTTTCTAGTTTAGAATTTTCTGAAATAAAGCAAAATAAACAAAATTCCAATAGCAGTATTCCAGTTACAACTGCGTTAAACTAAGATTAAAGGTAATCTACATCCTAAAAACTAAGCATAAATCATTCTTAGACATAGTGGTAGATGCTGCTTAAGCTTCCAAAATCACTGCTCCTAAAGTCAATGCTACTTAGTCTTTTAAATAGGTTGGTGTTCTAAAGGCCCATGGCAAGTCAGCACACGAATATTTATCGATCACTGGTTATTTTCAGATTTTTAATTGTTAATATTAAAAATTAAAATAAAAAATATATTTGAATATAACAACCAAGCAACGTTTTTTTTGGAATAGTGGAGTTTAGTGGCACAGCCACGACTTTTTTACCACGGTTTAGTTAAACCGACAACGAATTTTGTATGCCACTTAGGCCAAAGTCCAAGTTTACTAACATAAAATTTCGGAACCACTTAATTTTGTTTAGAATTGTGGACTTTATTATAAAATAAATCACATTTTAGAAGCAGCATTCAATTTACAAAATAATATATGTTAATAACGTTTTTATTTCAGCATATTATACACTTATTGAAAGCTTCTAGAATTGGCTATCAATTGCTTGCAACTTCTTACCTACTTACACAATGAAAACATAAAAAATTTTCCAGTTAAATGCAATAAAAATAACTGCAATAAATGCCATCAACTAATGTTTTAGTAAGAAAAACTTTTGTTCGGTTACCGTGTAAATTGAAATAAAGAAATTTGAAATTTTCAAGTATTTTTCAATAAAAGGTTTTAAAATGAACAAATCCATTTTACATTTAATTGAATTTTTCTTGGTTTGAACAAAGTGCTGATAAAGAAAAAATTAAAGATTAGTTTTAGTTTTTGAGTTTTTCTTTTGAGAAAATTAAAATTTTTTTGTTAGTTTTTAAAGATGATGAGGAAATCTATGGATGAGTGATACAGTTAAATAAGAGGCTTGAAATCATGAGAAGAAAATATTAGAAGCTATGAGAAGAATTTAAAATACGGGTTTGTGTTCGTGTTCTTGGTTTTAATAGAAAATTTATAAAAATTGATGTCAATTTTTTAATAATTACACTAAAATAAATAATGATAGCTATTCCTATTCTCACTTTCACCATTCACCTCAATTTCAAATCTCATTTCCCGTGTGTTGATTATATGTCCCAATTTGATTTGTGATTTTTAATATTTGTTAATTGTAAAGACGATTGAACAATAAAAAATTTCCAAATTTGTATATTGAGAGAAAATGAAAGTTCGCAAACTGAGGTGAATGGTGAAGGTGAGAATAGGAATCGCTGCCATTATATGTGTTTTTCCACAAATAATTTCTCGGTTATAATTGCTATATATTTATTCCGGAATTTTAAAACCAAATAATCGTTCTTATTAACTGACTTTTAGTTAAATATGTTGGCATAATTTTCAACTAACAATTTAGTTATATACAATTAATTTAAAATTACTGAGGCCTCAGTAAGGGCTATTTTACCTGAGACTCAGTTGTAAATAACTGAGACGTATAGACGTTTTTTTAATGGGAAGCAATTTTCTTCAAAAAAAAACTTAAGAGTAAAAATACAAAAACTTAAAATTGGGGCTGTATTGGATTAAGTTATGGGGATAAATGGAAAGATATATTAAAGAGATCAGGACAATATGTGTAACATATGTACACATATTGTCCTGATCGGAAATAACAAAACGTTCCTTTTTTGAATCAGCTTTAAAAATGATATTTAAAGTAAAATTTTACTAATGATTGGAGTTATGGCACTAAACTCCACTAAGGCCGTTTTTTTTTTTTTTAAGTTTTTCCAGGTAGAGAGGAGAAACAATTTCACCATTGGTGGAAACATTTTTTTTTAATAACCTTAAAAAGTACCATATGAAAGCTCTCTAAAATATTTTTAAAAATGAGATACAATGTAATAAATTAACCGATTGCAGGCCCAGTTTCGAATTATTTATTTTTTACTCCAGTGGCATTTTATACCATTAATGATAGCTTAAGGAATTGGATATACATTTTTATACGCTTTTGCTCTAAAAAAATGGTGTAAAGAACAGAAATAACTAGAACTGGACTGTCAATGGGCTAATAAATGAAGACTATTGTAGCCGAATGAAGATAGTGATCGGAACTGTATTTTTTAGATAATTGAAAAAAGTTGTTCAAAACTTTAAAATGCTCTACCCAGCCGAGAGGGGACGTAGCCGACAAAAAAAAATACTTTTTTACTAAGGGTAAAAATAATGTTACTACACTTCCAAGCTTTTGAAAAAAAAAACACGGTCTTTTATTCAAATATATTTTTGATTTGTAATATTGTTAACAATTTAAAAGTCTAAGCAGGCAATCTTAGTATTGACAATTTTCCTGAGCATCTGTTGCGTGCTGACTTGCCATGAACCTTTAAAACATTAAATGTGCTTTTATAGAATAGGCAGCTCTGCCTCTAGAATCACTGATTTTGGCAGCTTGCACAGAATCTACCTCCATGGCTGAGAAGAAACTATCATCACCACCAATAATTTTGTAATTTTTAGAGTTTTGGCAATGTTAATCAAAGTATCACAACACAGCACCCACTTTATCATCTTTAATTAAGAAAGCTCAACTTAGACAGAACGATTTCAAACTTCCAATTATTTAAAATGCTGCCGCCATCATTAGTAACAATAACATCGCATATATCAGCGACCAACATTTTCTCCAAACCCGAAAGAAACAGAACTTTTAAAAATGTTGGCTATGGAACAATCCGTAACATATTCTGTATGTACAAATAAACGCAATTGGCGGACAACATCCATAGATAATGCACTTTCAATTGTTGAGATTTTGTTTATTGGTTTTATTTAATTTCATTAAAAATTTATTTCAGAGTTTTATTAAGCTACAAGGCAAAAACACATTTTAGCGCTTTTAATTGGTAACAAGCGATTTCATATATTCTCACATATTCGTGTTCAACATACCGATTTTAAATATTTTAACATATTCGTGTTCAGTATACCAATTAGTTAAAAAACATGTATCAAATGTGAAATTTAAGAAGAAAAAAATCTATACAACGTTTCCACTGCACGTGTTTTGAAAGAAAACAGGAAATATATTTCGCCATCTCTTCAAGCGATTTCAAATATTTTGACCTATTCATATTCAGCATACTAAAATTACCTGGCAAAGCACTGATTTACAACACCTCTGCCAACAATAAATAATAAAAGTAAAAATAATAAATGCACCTGGTACAGCCCTGGCTTAGATCGCTTTGCAAAGTTTATAAAAATGTGCTTTGCCAGTACTTGTGAATAAGTTCTTTGTACTTTTAAAAGCGTTTTTTTTATTTAATTTTTAGCGATACTTCGCAATCCCTTCAAGAGATTTCGGTATTTTCACATATTCGTATTCACCATACAAAATTAATTAATTAATTAAAACATGTAGCACTACCGAATTTTAAGAGAAAAATAGTCTTTGTCCTTTAAGCGTTTTTTTTTTAATTTTTAGCTATATTTCACAATCCTTTCAAGCGATTTCAAATATTTTGAAATACTTATGTTCAGCATACCAAATTATGATTGAATTTTATGAAAAAACTATTCATTTTACTTTTAAGTGATTTTGTCGTTTTTAAGGATATTTCGCATTCCTTCAAGCGATTTACATATTCGTGGTCAGCATACCAAAATTAGTTAAAAAAACATATATTATAAGTGAATTTTAAGAAAAAAAAATGGTCTATACTTAAGCTTTTTTTAATATTTTAAGCGATATTTCGCCATCCCTTCAAGCGATTTCAAATATTTTCAGAAATAGTTTAAAAAAAACGTATATCATAAGTGAATTTTAATAAAAAAATAAGTTTTGTACTATTAATCGTTTTTTAATTTTTAGCGATATTTTGCAAGCGATTCAAACGATTCCAAATATTTTGATATATTCGTCTTCAGAATACTGAAATTAGTTTAAACACATGAATCATAAGTGGATTTTAAGAAAATATAGTCATTTAGTTTTTTTTTATATTTAGCAATATTTCGCAATTGCTTCAACGATTCCAAATATTTTGTCATATTGGTGTTCCAAAATTAATTAAAAAACTTGTACTATATGGGGAATTTTGAATCGGAAGAAAAAAAAGGTATATGCAGAGTTCGAAATTTATGTACCACTAACATAACGTTACTATCAAAAAACCCAATACAAACGATCTCTATTGTTTCGTTCGTATTTATAAACACAAACACAAGTGCTCAAATCGTTGTTTGTATATAACAAACGGAACAAAACGAAAATGTTCCTTTCGTCAAACATTATTATTTCGTAGTGGTTATTTTTAGTGTTCATTCAACTTAAACATTAAAACGCGTTTTTAACGTTGTGGTTGCCAAAATAAAGAAATGCTTTTTTTGCATGTTATCAATGTTTTTTTTTTGCATTAGTTTTATGAAATTTCACTGGAACTCCTCCGTTGAATCTTTTATTAAACTAATGCAATTAATTATAAAATTCAATGCAATTTTTTTTCACTTGTAATATGACATAAACACTAAGAACGGTTTACGAATAGTTTTGTTGAGTTTCAGCAAAAAGCAAAAAACAGAACGATAGAAAAACGTTTGATTGTGTTTAAATTCGAACTCTGGGTATATGTGCTTTCAAGCAATTTTTTTAAGTTTTTCGATATTTCGCAATTCCTTCGAGCGATTTTGAATATTTCGAAATATGTGTGTTCAGGCATACAAAAATTAGTTAAAAAACATGTATTATAAGTGAATTTAATCAAAATAGTCATTTTACCCTTAAGCGTTTTTTTAATTTTTAGCGATATTTCGCAATCGCTTCAACCGATTACAACTATTTTTACGTATTTGTGTTCAGCATGCCAAAATTAGTTGAAAAAACATGTATCATAACTGAGTTCTAAGAAAAAAATTTGCTACTGGTAAAATTAAGCATTTCTTTCAAAATGTATGGGAAAATTTTTTCGTTTTGTAGTTTCAGCTTTATTTGTGAATACTCTCTACAGATCTTACAATTAGACATGTATTTCACACGGTTTATATTACAAAGCACGTTGTCATCACTGATGATAATCAGCTTGTGTAGACTTGGGCAATCTAGTTCCTTTGAGTGAGCGTTCTTTCTAGGTAAATTGATCTTAATGAACTAAGTCGATCTTCTAGTTCATTCAATGTTTGACAATTTCTTTCAATCGTTTGTTTGATAATTTCAAGCAAACTATTAATGCTAAACACTTTTTTTACTGCTATTAATTAATAACGATAAAAAATTTCAATAAAAACTAAATGTATTAATAATATAGTTGGTGGAAAAGTAAGTTGTCAGGTAGAAAATTTATATTTCTCAATAAATATATACAATTTTTTGTACTACACTGTACATTGCATACAAATAGTTTAAAAGAATTGTTATTAAAGAGATTTTATGTGTATTGTTGTTGCAATTAATTGTAAATTTCTTTAATTTATCAACAATGAAGAGCGTAAAATAATAATAAATCTATTCTAGGATGGTCGTTAGCGCGTCCCGAATTTGGCTTTTTTCGAATTTGAAAATGCTTGCCCCCAAATGATGGGGATTTAGGACCCTTTTACGAGAAAAATAACAAAAAAATTTTTGGACAAAAACCAGATTTCCGTAGAGCAATTTTGGTGCAAGCGTTGCATCTTAAAGATGGAAAGTGAGCATATAAAAAAAAAAATCCATCTCGTCCCACTGTGCGCTTGGACCAGAATAGCTCTATCACATTTTTTAAATACTTTTAACAACGAAAGCGCTCTGTGGGACGAGATTGATTTTTTTTTTTTTTTATATACTCACATTTCAATCTTAAAGATGCAACGCTGCACCAAAATTGCTCTACGGAAATTTATTAATATTTTTCACGGAATGTACTCTGTATTGTGCAACTTTTGGCGTCAGTTTTTGAAACAATTATTTTTTTCAAAATACACTAGGATTGCAATCTTTAGGATCCGGTAGCCATCTGGTTTTTTGTTCAAATTTTTTTTTGCTATTTTTCCCGTAAAAGTCTCTTAAGTCCCCATCATTTGGGAGGGCAAGCTAAAAAAAAAAATTTTTCGGGACGCGCTAATGGTCATTCTCAAAGATACAATGCAGAAAATTAAAAAAAATCACAAGCTTCTATATGGAAAATCATTAAAGCGCATAAAAATGAGAACAGAGTTTCTAGAAAATCACTCCATGGATGGCCCAAAATAACTGCAGTATGAGTCGACAAACAAATATGGGAAATTTGAAACTCCGATCCATTCAAATCAGTCCCATAATTAGAGCCCAACTGCTTAATAAAGGCAAAGAGGCGTCTTCAGTGTACACCATTCGAAACAGGTTACGTCAAAAACAATAAACATGGTCGTGTTGCCCGTAAGTAAAATTTATAGGAAGAAAAGACGTTACTTTTATAAAGAACATATTACAAAACCTAAAGAATTTTGGCATAATGTGTTATGACTGATGAGTCTACGATTCGATTAAGATATTCGCACCGCATGGTACACGTATGGGGCAACCCGAAAGAACAACTGTCATACAAATGCACTTTACCCACTGTTAAGTCTGTAGAAAAGTGTTCAACGGTTTGTGGATGTTTATCATCAAAAGGCACTGGTAATATAGTAGTGTTACAAGAAAAAATTACTGCCGCGGTGTACTTACAAATATTAGAAGACCATGCTATTCCTGAGGGTAGACGTCTTATAGGACCAAATTTTTATCCTTCAGCAGGATAATACACCAATTCAAACTGCAAAAAATTTCCGAATACGTCAAAACCAAAATTTATGTGGCTACTAAAAATACGCATATCCGAAGAAAACCCCCAAATCTGCATTTATAAAAATGGACCAATATATCTAAAGCAGAGTGCTTAACATTAGTGGACTCTATGCTAGATGATACTAGGTAAATTACCAGCTTGTGACAATGGACACACTGGGCTACTAAAGTTTGACAACTTACTTTGTCAACCTAAATTTGTTTTGCAAATTTAGTGTTTTATTTTAACTAAGAGAAAATGTGTTAATTTAAATAAGTTTTTGTCTAGTTTAAGAATACATTATCTGTACAAAAATTTTTAAAAGAACTGTGTCTGTACTAATAAAAAATGGAATGCTAATAAAAATGTTGCTGTTGACAACTTATTTTTGCCACCTACTGTAACTATAAAAAACTTTAATAAAAATATAGAAATATAGTGTGGTAAAAATACTTTATAGGTATGCATTTCCATTACTGGAATTTTAAATATTACTTTACAAATTAGGTATCTGTTTGAAATAAAAAAAACGATAAACTTGTGCCCTAACGATATTCTAATTGAACTAGAAAAGCTAGTAATAGTGATCTAGGTCATATCGTTCATTCGAGTGAGGTAGTTGGATTGAACTAGTTCGTTCACGAACTGCACAAGTGTAGTTTTGTGCGTATTTTTTAAATATTAATTTCACAAATACTAAAGTTCAGTTTTCCTCGGGACGCTTTCAATGATTTCGTTGAAATCAATAATGAACCAGTGAGTGGTTCATATAGTTCCTATTGAGGTAATTTAAAGGCAGGTGCTATCAGCTGTAGTGGCCAGCAGAAAAGCTATAGCTACACCTGGGATGGGTAATTAAATAAGTTTTTAAAATATGAAATGAGTTAAATGTGTTCTATCATTATAGAATTTATTCCGATGTTGCTCAATTGGAAAAAGACGGTTTCTTTCGCAATCTAGTGCTCCCTTACAAACATTGTTCTGTGGTTTTGTTTTAAAATCTTTGACACCACCTGTGGGTTGTGCATTCTTGGTCAAAAAATGTAATCTTTTAATTTTAAATATAAAAAAACTACAAATCTTTTTACCTCGTTAATCTATTTAAGGTTGATAGTTTAGAAACAAAAGTGCACAATCTATTAAAAAGAAAAATTGTAATTTAACTCAAGTTTGGTTTAACAAAAGTCTTGTAAATATCTCTTCCCAGTCATCATTGCTTTTCTCAAACAGTACCAGCCATTAAGACTACAACACCTTATCAACTTCAAATTGTTAAATCCTATTGTGTAAACCCTGATATCTACAAAATTGTTTGTTAATAAACTTAATTAACAGAAAATGTCTAACAGTTTTTTCTATAGGAAAAAGTTTAGTATCTGAGACTTTCTATTGAAAAAGTTCTCAGTATCTGAGACTTTTTCTATTGGAAAAAGTTCTCAGTATCTGAGACTTTTTCTATTGGAAAAAGTTCTCAGTATCTGAGACTTTTCTATTGGAAAAAGTTCTCAGTATCTGAGACTTTTTCTATGGAAAAAGTTCTCAGTATCTGAGACTTTTTCTATTGGAAAAAGTTCTCAGTATCTGAGACTTTTTCTATTGGAAAAAGTTTCAGTATCTGAGACTTTTCTATTGGAAAAAGTTCTCAGTATCTGAGACTTTTTCTATTGGAAAAAGGTTCTCAGTATCTGAGACTTTTCTATTGGAAAAAGTTCTCAGTATCTGAGACTTTTTCTATTGGAAAAAGTTCTCAGTATCTGAGACTTTTTCTATTGGAAAAAGTTCTCAGTATCTGAGACTTTTTCTATTGGAAAAAGTTCTCAGTATCTGAGACTTTTCTATTGGAAAAAGTTCTCAGTATCTGAGACTTTTTCTATTGGAAAAAGTTCTCAGTATCTGAGACTTTTTCTATTGGAACAAGTTCTCAGTATCTGAGACTTTTTCTATTGGAAAAAGTTCTCAGTATCTGAGACTTTTTCTATTGGAAAAAGTTTCTCAGTATCTGAGACTTTTTCTATTGGAAAAAGTTCTCAGTATCTGAGACTTTTTCTATTGGAAAAAAGTTCTCAGTATCTGAGGACTTTTCTATTGGAAAAAGTTCTCAGTATCTGAGACTTTTTCTATTGGAAAAAGTTCTCAGTATCTGAGACTTTTTCTATTGGAAAAAGTTCTCAGTATCTGAGACTTTTTTCTATTGGAAAAAGTTCTCAGTATCTGAGACTTTTTCTATTGGAAAAAGTTCTCAGTATTGAGACTTTTTCTATTGGAAAAAGTTCTCAGTATCTGAGACTTTTTCTATTGGAAAAAGTTCTCAGTATCTGAGACTTTTTCTATTGGAAAAAGTTCTCAGTATCTGAGACTTTTTCTATTGGAAAAAGTTCTCAGTATCTGAGACTTTTTCTATTGGAAAAAGTTCTCAGTATCTGAGACTTTTTCTATTGGAAAAAGTTCTCAGTATCTGAGACTTTTTCTATTGGAAAAAGTTCTCAGTATCTGAGACTTTTTCTATTGGAAAAAGTTCTCAGTATCTGAGACTTTTTCTATTGGAAAAAGTTCTCAGTATCTGAGACTTTTTCTATTGGAAAAAGTTCTCAGTATCTGAGACTTTTTCTATTGGAAAAAGTTCTCAGTATCTGAGACTTTTTCTATTGGAAAAAGTACTCAGTATCTGAGACTTTTTCTATTGGAAAACGTTCTCAGTATCTGAGACTTTTTCTATTGGAAAAGTTCTCAGTATCTGAGACTTTTTCTATTGGAAAAAGTTCTCAGTATCTGACACTTTTTCTATTGGAAAAAGTTCTCAGTATCAGAGACTTTTTCTATAGGAAAAAGTTCTCATTATCTGAGACTTTTTCTATAGGAAAAAGTTCTCATTATCTGAGACTTTTTCTATAGGAAAAAGTTCTCAGTATCTGAGACTTTTTCCATAGGAAAAAGTTCTCAGTATCTGAGACTTTTTCTATAGGAAAAAGTTCTCAGTATCTGAGACTTTTTCTGTTGGAAAAAGTACTCAGTATCTGAGACTTTTTCTATTGGAAAAGTTCTCAGTATCTGAGACTTTTTCTATTGGAAAAAGTTCTCAGTATCTGAGACTTTTTCTATTGGAAAAAGTTCTCAGTATCTGAGACTTTTTCTATTGGAAAAAGTTCTCAGTATCTGAGACTTTTTCAATTGGAAAAAGTTCTCAGTATCTGAGACTTTTTCTATTGGAAAAAGTTCTCAGTATCTGAGACTTTTTCTATTGGAAAAAGTTCTCAGTATCTGAGACTTTTTCTATAGGAAAAAGTTCTCAGTATCTGAGACTTTTTCTATAGGAAAAGTTCAAGTATCTGAGACTTTTCTATAGGAAAAAGTTTCAGTATCTGAGACTTTCTATAGGAAAAATTTCTCAGTATCTGAGACTTTTTCTATAGGAAAAATTTCTCAGTATCTGAGACTTTTTCTATAGGAAAAATTTCTCAGTATCTGAGACTTTTTCTATAGGAAAAATTTCTCAGTATCTGAGACTTTTTCTATAGGAAAAATTTCTCAGTATCTGAGACTTTTTCTATAGGAAAAATTTCTCAGTATCTGAGACTTTTTCTATAGGAAAAATTTCTCAGTATCTGAGACTTTTTCTTTAGGAAAAGTTTCTCAGTATCTGAGACTTTTTCTATAGGAAAAATTTCTCAGTATCTGAGACTTTTTCTATAGGAAAAATTTCTCAGTATCTGAGGCTTTTTCTATAGGAAAATTTCTCAGTATCTGAGACTTTTTCTATAGGAAAAATTTCTCAGTATCTGAGACTTTTTCTATAGGAAAAATTTCTCAGTATCTGAGACTTTTTCTATAGGAAAAATTTCGCAGTATCTGAGACTTTTTCTATAGAAAAAAGTTATCAGTATCTGAGACTATTTCTATAGGAAAAAGTTCTCAGTATCTGAGACTTTTTCTGTAGGAAAAATTTCTCAGTATCTGAGACTTTTTCTGTAGGAAAAATTTCTCAGTATCTGAGACTTTTACTATATGAAAAATTTCTCAGTATCTGAGACTTTTTCTATAGGAAAAATTTCTCAGTATCTGAGACTTTTTCTATAGGAAATATTTCTCAGTATGTGAGACTTTTTCTATAGGAATAATTTCTCAGTATCTGAGACTTTTTCTATAGGAAAAATTTCTCAGTATCTGAGACTTTTTCTATAGGAAAATTTCTCAGTATCTGAGACTTTTTCTATAGGAAAAATTTCTCAGTATCTGAGACTTTTTCTATAGGAAAAATTTCTCAGTATCTGAGACTTTTTCTATAGGAAAAATTTCTCAGTATCTGAGACTTTTTCTATAGGAAAAATTTCTCAGTATCTGAGACTTTTTCTATAGGAAAAATTTCTCAGTATCTGAGACTTTTTCTATAGGAAAAATTTCTCAGTATCTGAGACTTTTTCTATAGGAAAAATTTCTCAGTATCTGAGACTTTTTCTATAGGAAAAATTTCTCAGTATCTGAGACTTTTTCTATAGGAAAATTTCTCAGTATCTGAGACTTTTTCTATAGGAAAAATTCCTCAGTATCTGAGACTTTTTCTATAGGAAAAGTTTCTCAGTATCTGAGACTTTTTCTATAGGAAAAATTTTCTCAGTATCTGAGACTTTTTCTATAGGAAAAATTTCTCAGTATCTGAGACTTTTTCTATAGGAAAAGTTCTCAGTATCTGAGACTTTTTCTATAGGAAAAATTTCTCAGTATCTGAGACTTTTTCTATAGGAAAATTTCTCAGTATCTGAGACTTTTTCTATA
>JAEKOY010000914.1:0-16575 GCA_021234595.1 Delia radicum | reverse complement strand
AATGCTTCTTCTTCTTAATCCTATCTCTTTTTCACAAGTAATTATCACGTTTTTTGATGCGCTTTATTCACATACAATAGTTGGGATACCAAGTGTAGGTTAGAGATTGATTGATTTTTTATTTTTAGGATTTCTTTGAATAAAACAATTATAAATCCACTAATTTTTAAAGAGCATTATCTTCTGAAGTATACTGAATATTTCTTTAATTTAAAAAGGATCTGAAAATTTTAGTTGTTTTACAATTTGAGATTAAAAAAATAAAGGTTCTTGATTTAAAAATGAATTATAAATACATATGCGATTTAAAGCTCAACTTTCATTAAAATAGATTTTTTGAGTTCAAAATACAAATTGTATATTGCGAATGCATTTTAGAATTGTGTTTTTTTCATTGCATTTCATAAAGTAGACAACTGCAGAATTCAGACGCGTTTTAAGTATTTAAAATAGTCTATCTACTTTAGGAGATATTACGCTTCAAAATTTACTGCATTTGACATTTTTGTGATTTTTAAAACTGAAAAAATGGAGCGAGTGTACACAAATTTAAAGAACTTAAAACTGTAGTGAGTAATAGACCTCCTGAAGTATAAATATACGAAATGAAAAAAAAAACGAAATCTCGTGAGTTCAAAATATTATTGTTTTTGAAAGTTTTCACGTGAAATAGACGATATAAATAATTTCAAATTAAAATTCTTTAATATATTAAATAAACATAAATTATTTCGTAATTAAAATTTTAATATAGAAAAAAAAAAAATAATTTTGTATTAAGTTTATTTTATTACACAATTAGAAATTTATTCAAGTAATAATTTATTTTTTTTATTGATATTATAAATATTTTTTCGCTGTGGCTGTTTTTTAAATTGATTTTTTTTTTTTTTAATATTTTCTCTGTTTTAAATTTTCAAGTAAAATTTATTTAATGAATCTTAACATATTCCATTCTTTCCTTTAACTTTTGTTTAAATTTTATTTATATTTTATATTTTTTAAACAATTTTTTCTTTTTTTTATTTCAAAATATATATATATTTTTTTTTGAATATTCTTTAACAATATCTTCCGCGTTTAGCTGCGTTATTTTATTTAACCGTCATATACCACGTTCCAAAAGAAATTTGAAACTATTTATAAAGGCCAAGACCATATTAAATTTCTACAATAATTTTCTTTCTTTTTTGCAAAGATGGTTAGAAAAATTCATAGAAAAACACGCAAAAAAACTAAAGGAAACAAGGTAAAAAAAAAAAATATCGCACAAAATATATAACACAATATATTAATAAAGTCAATAATAATAACATTTTTTAAGACAATTTAGGGAGATCATGACCAGAAAACAAAAAAATATATAAACGCGCACTCAACGACAAAAGCCCAGTGACAAAGGAAATGTAATGCAATAATCATGTTATTAACCAACAACATGAGAATATGGAATGAAGGGGTTATAGTAAAGGTTAAAAGTCTAGTATTTTATATTAGTGTTGTTGCTTAGAATACCATTTTTGTACTAACACTTTTCTAAATATTTACCTTCAGGGGGGAGTTTATGGTCAACAAGAATATATTTTTTTTTTATAAACATAATATAAAACTTTTATACAGGAAAATTTCACAAGTTAGACAATTTTGTCATTATACTACTTTAAGCGATATGGTAGCTTGTTGTTTATCTATTAAGTAAGGAGTCATTTGCCTCCAAAAGACCTAGCATGGACTGGTTAAGGTTTAGGTTAGGTTAACGGGGAGGGTTAAGAGGTGTCAATCATATTGGAAGAACTGCTCCCGTGACTAGTTTAAATGGATCATACGACTTACCGAGCGCTGAAAGCTTTATTGTTTATTTCCAATGTTTTTTTTTTCAAAGGCATTTTTAACTTTTAATTTCAATTTCAATGATTTTAATTGTTTAATGATCGGCTTTTTTAAATTATATGTAAATATAATTTTTGAGTATTTCTTAAACGTTATTAAGTTTTTGTTTAAAAAATAATTTAAAATTTTCAAATCACACAAAAATAAAAAAAAAAAAATAATAAAAATATTTCCAAAAATTAATTATTTTTTTAATTTTTGTATAAAACATAATATTTATTTTTTATTTTTATAATTAATAATCATATAATTAAAAATTATTTACTATTACCCTACCCAGCACTAGCTACTATGGCACAACAGACCAGTGCCTTGGTGGGAATCGAACCCTCGACCCCGCACTGAGAAGCCAGCAGGCTACCAACTAGCCTACGGGGCGCACAACAAATATAATTATAAATTTTCAATTACACAAAAATTTCAAAATGTAAAAACATTTTCAAAAAAAATCTCGAAAAAAAATACGATGCTGGATTTATATAAAAAAATAGTAGCATGTTTGTCTCATGAAATTGTTTAAAATCAAGTTTTTGATTAATTGGAATTGCTTATAAGTCGATTAACTAATCAGGACATTGATAATGGCAAAGTTCGATTAATCGGTTGATCGCACATCTCTAATTCAGATACAATTATAGATATGTATTTGAAATGAACTGACTCATACACCCCAGAAACAGCAAAAAAAAATAAAAAGTTAAACACAAAATATATGTTCTTTAAAACCTTTTTAATTCATAACAAAATGTATTCTAGTTAAAAAGCAAAAAAAATCAGTTTATTATAACTTGACAGAAAATTTAAAAACGGGTATCAATTAAAAAATTTATTGAAACAATAATTGCAATGATAATATCAGTTAGAAGTTTTATTGAATTTTAAAAGGAAAAAAAGTTATAAATAACTTCTACAAAAAAATGATATTTACAAAGAAAAAGTGTGTGTGAACGATAAGTGGTATATGCGTTTTTGTTAATGCTACGTTTGTTTGTATGTTTGTGTGTGCGATCGTTTTATGTAAACTTCAAATACATTTGGTAATTTACACTGAAAAATTTCTATTTAAGCATACCCTATCCCTCGATTTACACGATATTTTTTATTGATTTTTTTATTTCTCGTGTAAATCGAGGAATATGAAAATTACCTCGAATTACACGATTTTTTTTTTTTTTGATTATTTAATAAAAAACTTTTGTATACATATTCACTTTAGTAAAAAATTAATATACAAGTTAACTTCTTTTTTATTACTTCTTTAAATTATTTTTTAAAATATCGGAATAAAAAACACACAAGTTCATTGACAATAAAATAAAAGAGTATTATCCATACAAAATATAATCAAATCAAAATCAAAATATCAAAAATATAAATCAGTCAGTGTTTACCATACAAGTCCGCTAATTGTATTTTTTTTGTGAAAAAAATTTTATAAAATTTATATAATAAATCGGATTATATAATATATTAGGGCGGGTCGATTTAAAAATCGCTCAACGTTCAAGGAAAATCGTATTCTAGGGATCAAAATAAGAAACTTTGACCAAGGAAACCATACCTCTAAAACGAATTCTGATGTCCCGAATTTTGAAAAATTCCACTTTGACCCATTTAGAGTGCCCCAATCGAGTCCAAATGTATAACCGACCCCTACAACTTTGGAGGGCCGACCCACCCATGCCAGTGGCACACCCCATGGACCCCCCTGGGGGGTTTCCCATTTCAAAACATTTCAAAAAATCACCATTTTTGGCACTTTACATGAAAAAAATCTGCGAAATGGCTTGTTTTTTTCTTTTTGGAGTTTATTTTTCTCTTTAGAAATTTATTTAGTCAGAACATATGTAAATGAAAACATGAATTTAACTTAGTAATAGAGAGGAAACTAAATAAAATTACTGTTTGAAGTCTTTTTGGCTTCCAAGTCTGGGCAATTTCGCACGGCTCTCTAATGTCGTCGACATAACAGCCTCTACATTTCCGGTATAGCTCGTTGGGAAACGCTAGCGGAATGCTTCGCGTGAATGGTGGATCAAATACGTTATTTATATCATTCAAACTGATCAATTCCGTGTAACTAGTGCAATTCAAGTTTATATGTGGTTTTTTTTGTAAACTCTAAGGTTCGTTGGTAGCGTAGAATTTTTAATAGCACAGTCGCGCTTTTCTTTCCTATAATCAAACAACATTGATAACAAGATATTTTCCGAATGCGCATAATATGATAATCTGTAATTACTTGATTGACAATTCTGCGTAAACGAGGTTCTAGAAATCGTGACCAACTAATGAACTTGAAAATAATACACTACCGTACACGACAGAGCTGTAATACTTGATATTGAAGTACATTGGCACATAACATTAATTATAAATTCAACCAGAATTCTTAAATTTTCATCTAGATTTTCCGTTGTCACATACAATCGTAATATCTAGCGGCCTTGGTGAGCCAGCGAGAATGTACAGGGGCATATTTTTCAACTCAATTTTCTGAAAGCCGTCCTACCACCTGAAAATATATAATCATTAGTTTTCCGGTTGCCGATCTGGTCCAGTGCTGGTTGATTTATAGAAAGCTTCAAACAAATGCCGCCGAAACGGAAGTTCGTGAAGTGTAGAAGGCAACGAACCAATGCAATGGCCTTTTTAACAGCAATTCGAATCGTCGTATAATACCACCGTGTGGGCCAGTGTTTGTTGGCTCACCGTCAGTGCATATGCCAATTAATGCATCCAGTGATACATTTTATCGTTGAAAAAATCATTTAATTGGTTGTTTTGTGTTCAGCGGTTACATGTTCCAGTCTTACGTAACCAATCATTCAGAATTCGGTTCTCTCAAAATAACAAGATGAGATTCTTTTACCATCCTAGTATGATACCTCTCATCAATTTTAGCTCTCGTTAAAGTATCACCTTTTCTGCCATCGAATGAAAAATGCTAACAAATTGGTATCATCTAACCGTTTTGCGAAGCCACTTCTTGTCAGCATTTCTCTTTTTCTCTGCGAACTTTCCATTTTTATCCATGATGAGAAGATTGCCATGCTTATCTTTCATTTTAAAATCTTGCAAAGAGCGGTTCCTAATGCTGATGCTACTCTATCAGGCACACCAAATCTGTCACATATCAAGGCAAAGTTAAAACAATCGTATCTTTCTGTGTATTGTGAACTTGTGCTTGTATCCACATCTTCTTAAACCGATGGCGCACAGTGGGATAAATAACCAAAATTTGTGGAAATAATTCGGCATTTGTTTGTTAATTGTGGTCCGATTGAATGCATGAAATTTGGAACATGCATAAAAGACATAAAATGGAGTTTAAGTTTTGATTTGAACCTTCCAAACCCTTTGGGGCGGCAAAATGGCTGCCCAAAGTTGGATACTTTTTTCATAAAAAAAATTGAGTGTTTGCCATTTTTTGTTTCTCATCCGATTTTCAAAAAATTTAGTATTAGTAATCTTCTGTAAAGATGAACAAAAAATATGCTTGCATGTGTGGGTTTACCTCCAGTAGTTTCCGAGTATTCCGATTTGAAAATGTGAAATTCCAAATTTTGTCCGACTCAGGTCCAAAGTTTTTCGAATATCGGGAAAAAAATTGGGACCAATATTCGTTTTAAAATAACGGTTATTTAGCCAATAAAATTCTTGATTGTTCCAAATTTCATTGCAATCGGACCACAAGTTTTTACAAATGGCCGAATTATTTCCACAAATTTTGTGATTTATCCCACTGTGTGGCGGTGCGTATGTTGAATCATCGGGATCTTGGTATGTTGGCATTGATGACATAGACGTTGCGCCTTGCTCTTCAATTTCCATAATAAATGCATCCACTGTTAGTCTTCTCTGATTATGTTGATCGTGCATATACTCTTTGCGGCGTTCTGGAACCAAGCCGCATGCACATAGAGCTGCCTTCAAATCGCATTTACATGTTACAATGTGAAAAAATTGTTTCCAGAGATTTTATAAACTCTGGAAATTTTGGATTTTTCTTTTGCTCTTGATTTCGTGTTGATATTTGTCAAGCAATCTATTCATATTAATACATACATAATTTTCGGCATTATTTCCATACCAAGTTTATCCCAAATTCCAATCAACTTATTTTGTACTTGAATAGTGAATGATTTATACGAAAACTTTTTTTGGTCTGTTTTAGCACGATCGCTCAAGTAAAATAATATCTCAAGATATCCACATGGGTTGGTAAATTAAGATCAGTCAAATCAGTAGACACACCAAAAACAGCAACATCATGCTTGGCATATGACTCATTGGGTTTCGATAGTGTTGATGTTGTTGTGGCTTCATCTTGAGGTGTACAGGATGGTGGATTCATTGTAATAGGATGATAAATGGATTTTTAAAAAAGTACCAACCTTGCCGAAATAAAAAGTTCTTTAAAAAACTCACAAAAAGGGTTGTAAAACAACGTTCATTTCTTAAATAGGTGCCATAAAGAAACCACAGAAGTAAGTTTACGATATGCAGCTGTGCAATTTTACTACCTGCAATTGTGTCACAGTGATACCTTCATTTTTTAAAAGGGTTACGGTGCATCACAGTGATACCTTAATTGTTAAAATGGTCGCAAAAAAAAACGCGCATTTCTTAAGAAGGTGCCATAAAAAGTCCACAAAAAGGTTGTAAAAACAATGTTAATTTTTTTCTATTACAAAGCTAAATTAATTTTTTCATTTACATGTGTTCTGACTAAATAATTTCTAAAGAAAAAAATAGGCTCCAAAAAAAACATAGCCATTTCGCTGATTTTTCATGTCAAGTGCCAAAAATGGTGATTTTTTGAAATGTTTGTATGGGGAACCCCAGGGGGTTCCATGGAGTGTGCCCCTGGCATGGGTGGGTCGACCCTCCAAAGTTAGTAGGGGTCGGTCATACATTTGGATTCGATTGGGGCACTCTAAATGGGTCAAAGTGGAATTTTCAAAATTGACCCTACGGGTCAAAAGTCGGGATCTCAGAATTCGTTTTAGAGGTATGGTTCCTTCGGCAAAGTTTCTTATTTTGATCAATAGATTACGATTTCCTTGAACGTTGATCAATTTTTTTGCCTCCATGCAAATCGACCCGGCCTAATATATATATATAACTTTTATAACTCGATCGATATTTATAAAAATAATATGCCGAAAAAAAGTGTAAAGAAGCAGATGAAAAGAAAAATATATCTTTAGAAACCAAAATTTAAATTTTGGATTGTCTCCGCAAAGGAGAAAAATTATCAAGAGTTTCTAAAAAATATACCATTCATGAAGCCACAATTAGATCTATAAAAAAGAATGAAAACGCTATCAGGAAAAGTTTAGCAGCTGGGTATGATGTATCTAAGCGTACAAATTCGTACGTTCGGGACACTATAATTGAAAAAATATAGAAGGCATTAATGATTTGGATTGAAGACCTAACCCAAAAGTGAATTCGAATTGACATTAATGTAATTACAAATAATGCATTTCGGATTTACGAAAAAAATTAAGAAAAAATTACAGCTCGTCATGGTTGGTTTGAAAATTAAAAAAAAAATACATCTTTACATAATTTAAAACTAAAAGGTTAACAAACATCTGCTGATCTTGATGCTGCAGAAGAATATCCAGAAAAGTTTGCCGAAATTATTTCATATACTCCTGATCAAGTCTTCAATGCTGACGAGTCGGGTTTATTTTGGCAAAAATGCCTGAGAGAACTTATTGTCAAAAGGGTATTATATAATGAAATCATTGGTTTTAAATAAATAATAATAATGACTCAGGTGAAGACGAGTAAGAAATGGTTGCACTGATAATTAAAATTATTTGTGAAGGCCTTGGATTAGGACGAAAATAAGGAAATCACTTTGTCCAACATGACCATAATGTTGAAAGAGCTCTAAAGTTCCAGAGATATATTTCTCATGGCCTGTCACAATATCGGGAGGGAAATAAAGAATTGAACAATAATACGTCACAAGTTCTTATAACAAAATACATTTCCAAATCTCTGCAAGCTGAAGTTATCTCCAACATCGAAACAGAAACTTTTGAAATACTATCGAGCAGGCACGTAGCTAGGAAATTTGTTTCGGGGGGGGGGGGGGGGGTTTTCGATTTTTTATTTTGATTATATATATATATATTTTTTTTTTTTGCACCACTAGAGTAACAGCTTTTTTTTTTTTTTTGTTTCCTAAATTTTTGTTAAATTTTTACACATAATAAGGGCAAGCACGTATTAACAGTAGTAGAAATCGCTTTCTCAGGTCATTTAGCAACAAAAACCTCCGCATAATGGATATGCATCGTTATTATTATCTAATTACGTTAAATTTTAGCTAAATATTAATTTTTAGTTTAATTAAATAAAAAAAGGATTATGCGGAAAACTTTTTGAAAACCGCAAAAAATAAAATTGCCTTACTTTATATTTTTTATGTGCTAATATACGTCTAGGGTAGCTAAAACTTGATAAATGTAAAAAAGTAAAAAAGTTTCAACTTCTAATAACCCGATTAAAATTAATATGATGCTTTATATAATCATACCAAATTTAATTTGAGTCTTAATACAGTTTTATCCGAGAAATGGGCATAATAATTAAATAACATCCGAATAATGACGCGATACAATTTAATACGATTTTATATAGCGGTATGAATTTATATCTGAACTGATACTGATATATACAAAATAAATATAGTTGTATCCAGTTTTTGATTTTAAAACGTCATGAAAATCTGAATATCTAACAATCCTTTTAGACTTTAGCCACTTGCAAAAGGTTTTCAACTTTATAATTTGTAACAAATTCCATGCATTTGGATATTTTATTATATTCAAAAATAAAAATAATATAATGAAAATGAAGATTTTGTGGAATTTATTAACTTACACCATTGAATAACAAACACGGAAAAAACGTTGAAACTAAATTAGAGGTTTAGATTGAAAAAATCTAAATTAACTAAATTAAGAACTCATAATGTTACAAATGAAACAAATTCTTTTTTTTAGGGTTAAGAACCAGAAAGAAATCAATTCAAAAGACAAAATTGGGGTAAATTTTGAGTACTCCAAAATATGATTGACAAATTTTCTAGTGTGACTCTGCATGGAGTAATATACAATTTTATATAAAATAAAATTGTGTGTTTTTAAAATATGATATAATATCAAAATATATATTATTTTGCAATGTCTAGGTATATAAATATAACGTAATTATTAATTGGATTAGTTTTAGCGTATTCTAAATGCAATATACAATTATACGCAACTATATATGACATCATATTAAATTTTTTCTACAAATTAATTTTATATATGAATTTATATAATTATGTCCGGTTAAATGCACTGGCAGACAAAACCTTATAAGTGTATATAAAATAATGTATTATTTTATGCAAACGTTTTAACTCGGGAAATTAAAGATTTATAACCGTCCAAAAAACAAATTAAAATCAAATATCCTAATAATTTGCCTGACACTCATAAGGAAGCTTTTCCGATGGGTTCCCTTTGAAATTAATGAAATTCGGATAGGTGATAAAGCAGCAAAAATATATGAATAACGTATCTATTTTTAAAATTGGTGGTGAAATTTAACAATCTTTGTATGAAAAATATGTTTAAAGTTTAGGAAATTTAGACTTATTTAAAAACAGCGTTAAAATGCTCGAGAAAACACACATTTTGAAAAACCATTTTGACACTATGTCGTGGACCCCGGCTGCCACTTATTTGAATTATTTTAACAAATTATTCACTATTTTTCCCCTTTTTCATAAAGGGTGGTTAAATTTCAAGGGCCGATGTTGATTTTGAATAAAAACACAAACTATTTTGGAAATTATTGTAATTTTATTTTATTATGATATATTGGTATTACTCAATTATGTATGGAACAAAATATCGGCCAAATGGGCGCCGCGACCACGGCGGCACACCTCCATCCGATGGTCCAAATTTTCGATGACGCTGAGGCATAATGGAGGTTCTATGCGTCGTTAATGTGCCGAATTATCTCATCCTTTAGCTCTTGAATTGTTGCTGGCTTATCGACGTACACCTTTTCTTTCAAATAACCCCAAAGAAAAAGTCCAACGGTGTCAAATCACATGATCTTGGCGGCCAATTGACACGCCATTACGTGAGATAACACGGCCATTGAATTTGTTGCGCAAAAAGAGCCATTGTTTCGTTAGCTGTGGGGCAAGTGGCACCGTCCTGCTGAAACCACATATCGTCCACATCCATATCTTCCAATTCGGGCCATAAAAAGTGCGTTATCATCTCACGATAGCGAACACCATTCACAGTAGTAACTGCCTGACCGACCTCATTTTGGAAAAAATACGGCCCGATGATGCCGCCAGCCCATAAACCGCACCAAACAGTCACTCTTTGTGGGTGCATTGGTTTTTCGACAATCACTCTTGGATTCTCATTCGCCCAAATGCGGCAATCGTTATTGACGAATCCACTGAGTTGAAAATGTGCCTCATCACTGAAGATGATTTTCTTCGAAAATTGATCATCCACTGTTGCCATTTCTTGCCACCATTCTGCCCATTCACGGCGTTTGGAATGGTCAAGAGGCTTTAGTTCTTGAGCCAATTGCACCTTGTAAGCGTGTAAATGCAAGTCTTTATGCATAATGTTCATCAACGACGAGCGTGAGAGGTGCATTGTGGGGCACGACGACGAGTTGAGGTGGACGGCTCTTCAGCCACACTATCGCGAACAGCAGCAATATTTTCCGCAGTACGAGCTGTACGAGCATGCACTGGTGTTCTCACATCTTCTACGACCGGTTTGCTCGAAATTTTCCACGATTTTTGCGATTGTACGCACATTTGGACGATCAAATTGACCAAAAAAATCACGAAGTGCACGATATGCATTTTGATTTGAACGCCCATTTTCATAATAAGTCTGGATAACTTTATCACGTTGTTGGATTGTGTATCTCTCCATGGTTCAAATTGAGTAAGTCTGAAATAGAGAAATGTCAAATAAAATTCGGAAAAAAACTTGGCGTTTAGGTGTGGTTCACATTCAACATCGGCCCTTACAATTTAACCACCCTTTATATCCGACTTTTTTAAGATCGGGGGCTATACTTCATGTCTTGTATTAAAAAAATCGTAAATTTTACAAGCAAGCATGATTGTAGTCTGAAAGAATATAATATTTAAACTAAATTATGTATTTCCAATTCACTTTGATTTATATTTTGGACAATTTCAAACGCTTTTCAAATTGTCTTTAATAAATTTTTTAAAATAAAACCCTTTAAAATGTTTAAAAAAAATACATCGTTATAATACAAATACTGGTTTAGCTGCTTGATTTTAAAATGTCGCATTTCAAGGAGCGCCGATAGAAATTTGTTTACATTTAGTCTAAAAAAATTGAGAAAATTTGAGTCACATTGACCACGTTAACACATTATGCATATCGATCAAAGTTTGAGGCTTAAATTTGTTTCAAAAAATATATGAGATATCGTAAATATATCGTAAAAAATACTGAAAACTATGTTACCAGATGCGTGCGTGTCAAACCAAATTAAATAAAAAGAATGCACTGTAGTTAAGTAAGTAACGATTTTACGGCACAAGTAAACTTAATTTTGAGTCAGTCTTAGTGGTATCTCCATTTTAAAAGATTATGTCAAAATACACAGAAAAAATCATTGTCAAAATAATTTCAATTAAAATTTTGTTCGATTTCCAACTAACTTTCAATTAACTGTTTAATTGAAAATGAATTTGGTATAAAAAAAAATTCAGTTTTTATAACGTATAATAACAACATTGAAACAAATGCAAAAAATTTTAAAAAGTCGCCAAAATTAAAAATATCGTTTAAAGTTGAAAATTCGCGTTTCTTTAATTTTGGTGATTTTTTTAAATTTTTTTCGAATTTTGGTGTTTATTTGGAAGTTTTTTAAATTTCTGCAATTTGAGGATGTTTTTAAATTTTGGCGATTTTTTTACAATTTGTTGATTTTTTTTAAAATTTTGTAATTTTCCCAATAGTAAACAATATTCAATTAAATTTTAATGATGTGAATAAAAAACTATATGAATTGAAATATATTAATTAAATAGATACAAATTATTTAGTTGTTACTACAATTGCATCAACACGATCGAATTCAGTTAAACTTTTGCTGAATCACACAATATTTTAATTTTAAACTCAATATTAGTTTTTTCTGTGTAGACATTTAATTTTTAGTTTGCATTGTCTCAAACAGTTTTTTGATTATATTTTAAGTCAAAGACTTTGAAATCTCTTATGAAATGATTTTATTTATTGCTTTTTGTCGAAAATCAACTCTAACAATGATAGCCGCCCATTTGCAGGCGATGTTTCTAACGAATTTTTAAGATTGAATCATATAAAACTATTTCCTATTGATCCAAGTCAAAAATAAATATTTTCATATTTAATTTATCATTAACATTGTTACTTTCTAACGAATTGTATTAAGTTTTTAAATTTGTAAAATCATTTCGGGGGGGGGGGGGGCTTTAGCCCCCAAGCCACCCCCTAGCTACGTGCCTGCTATCGAGTGATGAAAGTAATTCGTCCCCAACCAGAAAGATAAGATTAGTTGGCACTATTAGTTTGAAATGAACTGATCTCTTTTAATGAACTGAATTATGTTTATTAATAAATAGTTGACGATTTATTGATTTTTTTGCTTAATTTATGGTCCTGGTTTTATGGATTTTGATGTTATTCCAGGCTTCATAATTGATTTTTTGTTTTTATGAATTTTATAACTAAATTTTGTTTATAATTAACTCATTTTGTTAATTTTTTGTTTATTTACGTTTTGCATTTAAAACAAATAAATATATATATTAAAAAATTACTTTATATACAGCATTGCCTTTTTTCGATTACACGATTTTCCATACAAACTTTTTTGCATTCGATTTACACGATTTTTTCTGGAACGTATCTATCGTGTAAATCGAGGGATAGGTGTACAGTGTATGAAAAAATATTTGATAATTACTTCTAAAATAAAAATGTTATTTATATATTTAAAAGTCAATTAAAATATTAATTGCTCCAATTAAATATTGTTTAGAGAAATTTAAATCAAATCAAATATTTTATTAGATATTTTATGTTGATAATTTTTGGCTGTGTTTTAAATGTATTCACCTTTTCGGGAAACAATCTCATTAAGGACTTAATGTACTCTGTACTCTTCTCGGAAGAGGTTTTCCATCTCTGCTTAAAATCGTCCATGCCATGGGACACCTTTTTTGCGGCCTTTAATTCTTTAATTATCAAGAGCGCAATATCTTTCAAATGTTCTTGGCCTCGGGCATTTTGGGAGATTTGCCTCAATTGCACATTAGGTTAAACGGCTGCCAAAACTGTGCTAAAGTCCAATTTTTTCAAATCAAATATTACACTTTTATTAATGCCATTTTGTAACGAATACTCCAAATTAACTAAATAAGCTCTTTGTTTTTGGTAAATATAAAATTCCGTTTGACAACACGCACTCAAAGACATTGCATTGTAATCACTTAATACATTTTGTTTAAAATCCTGTGTTGCATTCAAAGATTCAATTGCTTGTTTAAAATAATTTCGCGAGTTATAAAGAGAAGTGAAAATGGAGGAGAACAATAAATCAAGTAAGTATTGATGTTTTTGTTAAAAAAAGGTGATAAATTGTTGACTTGCTTGAAATAAAGCCACTTTTGGCATAACTTTAAAATTGCTGCGATTGTTTTCAAAATGTAACTTCTTGGAAGCTTTTAAAATTTTGGTGAAGATCGGCGGATTGAATGCAATCACAAATGAATATATTAAAATGTTACACAGAAAAAATTATCAACCTAAAATATCTAATAAAGATTGATTTGAATTTAATTTGTTTTAAACAAATTTAATTGAATCAATTAAAATTTTATTGACTTTTAAATATATAAATACATATTTTATTTTAGACGCAATTATCATATTATTTTTCGTACACTGTATGCATAAATAGAAAATTTTCATATATAAATACCAAATACATTTGAAAATAACAAACAAAACAAGCACACACACAAACAGACTCAGCATTGCAAAAAAACACACATACCAACGTATAGATCACACACTTTTTTGTGAGTATCATATTTTTATTTTTTTTTTGGTAGAAAGTTATTTATAACATTTTTTTACCTTCTTTAATTTTAATAAAAGTGTTTAATTGATAGTATCATTGCCGTGATAGGTGCAAAATCAATTAAAATATTAATTGATTCAATAGTAATTTTTAATTGAACCCGTTTTTAATTTTTTTCTGTGTATATAAGCAATTTTCATTTACATTCAATAGCCTGTTAAGACGTATTTAATAGGGCTGTCGATACTTCAGATTCCATTTATTCCACAACATTTTTAAATAGACGCTTACAAAAGAGGAAACGTTCCACACTTCCTCCTGATGTAACTTGAACTATTATGTTGCATCGAACCGCATAGAAGAATTTCACCATAGCAACCAAGATGATGTAAATTGATGAGAGTGAAGAAATTGGATGAAAATGAAGAGGCCCTAATTGATTTAAATTTAGAAAATGAAATTATATAAGTAATAGATACTTATGTATGTATAGTAAAATACTTATGTATAATATAATAAAAATAAATGAAAGAATAAAATTAAGTATCTTTGCATTAAAACCCTCTTTTGCTGGGGAATTTGCAAGCGTTAATTTTGACTTTTGGTCGTTAAAGGGCTAAATTAATTTTTTTTTATTATATTTAAACTTACTTATAAGTTTACTTATAGTTTTTTGGTATAAATACCATAATTCTGTAGTTGTTATTAATTTTGCACAGAAAAAGTCAGCATTCGATCTATAGTGCATTGTTACAAAAACAATGTTATTTGCTTCATACCACTCAAGAGATATCTGGCTTTAGGGACAAGATGCCAAGTCAGGCCAGAAATATGTGGATATATTGTGTTGGGCGTGTAATGGGAAGTAGCCTTTTTTTGCAAACTTTTTTTTAAAAAATTACGCTTTTTATTGTTCCTGTGGTTACAAATGACTTGCTCCTGTTTCCTTAACTGCATATTGCTTGCCATACCAGGAACTGTTTAGGGGAATATTTTTATCATGACGACCTCGCCTTCTTCCTAAAACAGATTTTCTCTCAATGGTCGCTTAAACGGTTTAATTACTTTTGAAAGGCAGTCTGACAACTAACTCTTGATTCCTTGGCTAGTTTTTTGATAAGTCTAAAAAGATTTTGTTGAAAATAAAGGGTCCGCCAAATAACTTTGTTTTTTGAACTCCTGAACCAATTGGACTTTGAATGGCGTCATACCAAGGTCTTTATGCAAAATTCGTCTCAATGATGTTCCTCCGAAATGTTCAATTGTTGAGAAACGACTGTGAATTGATGTTGATGGCGCTTCACGGCACACTTTCTGCCACAGCAGCAATATTCTCGGATGTACGCAATGTTTTTTGGCTTTTCACGCTTTGGTTTATCGATGAGGATGCCCATTTTCTTTCACTTTTTTCACAAGATAACAAACCTACGGACTATAATTCGTTCAGCGGGAGGATAAAACATAATTATCTGTCAAATCAGACATGAGCTAAGTGTTACCATTCACGAAATAAGCACTAGTTGAAAAAAAAAAACGTTAGATGGCGGAACCTTTTATTTAATATTTTCAAACGTACATTTTTGTCATCACTCATTTTGTGAAAAATTGAAAGACAAATTCTAGATTACCATTAATTTATTTACTGACATATTATTAAAAGGTACTATGATCAAAAAAAAAAAAAAATGTTAAAGAAAGCTTATGATGAAAGTTATAAGGCAAATCGCATGTTAACATTTTCCGAACGCACACCTTAGCATCCGTATTTACTAGCAATCGAATGCTTTGATTGCTGACACAGAATTTTTCGGATGTGATAACAATAATTGATTAAAACATTAGAAATTGAAACCGAAGCATTCGATTGGCTGTAAATACGATTGCTTCTACAAAGTCTGTTTTCTCGGTGAATGAATAAGTCAACACACCCCAAAGGATTTGTCTACAATTGTGTATGAATAAGGGATGTACGATTAACCGATTAAGCGCAGTATCTGATCTGTCAATATCGGATTAACCGCTTAATTGACATATCAGCAATTCCAATTAATCAAAAACTTGATTTGAAAAAATTTATGGAGACAAATGTGCGACTTTTTTTTTTATTGTACCCAGTGCAGAAAAGCATTACACTATAAGTGGTTATATAAGTATTTATTTGTTTAATGGCAAGTATTTACAATTGTCTTTACAAATCTACGGGGATGTCGCGCAATATAATGACATATCATTACTTACACTTTATGAAAAATCATAAAAAATATATGCTTACTAGTATGGACAAAAATAATGAGTCTAAAAACAAAATTTTTTTAATAATATGTGCCGACGAGGGATTCGAACCTGGGCCTCCAGGTTGTCTTGAAGCTATATCGGACATGTTGTTATCTGATAGATAACACAATAATGACTTGGTTTGGCAGAAAAATTTCAATTTTTTACAAAAAATTCAAAAATTAAAAGTTATAAATCGCCACCCAGTTCAAAAGTGACTCACTCAAAATTTTTCATTTT
>JAEKOY010000913.1:0-16579 GCA_021234595.1 Delia radicum | reverse complement strand
TTCGGCACAAACTTTATTAATTTCAAGACAGGATTTTTAAGTTTTAATCAACTGGATGTTAGCAAAACTTTGCTAGATTTCCAATGATTTTGCTGACATTGTCAAATTTTTTGCGAGCACTTTTCTGACTAAAATTGTCTTAGCATAACTTTTACTAACTTACTGCTATTTTTTTTTTGAGTTGTAGATCTATCACTGTCATCACAATTCACCATTTGTCAACCTCTTATCTCCTGTATCAGTTTATATTGTAAATATAGTGAATTTAACGTGGTTTTTTATAATTATATTTTTAAACTAATGTTTTTCGTACGTTGGTGGTGCTATAAATAAAACATTTGTTTGACATCTGGTGTTATAATTCGCAATTATTATTTTTAAATGTTGAGACTAGCAATTTCACAACAACAACTTTACATATAACCAGTTTTCAGCCCAATAGATATTTATCAAATTTACAATTTCACTTCGCAACTCGAAAAATAAAACATAAGTACCGACCATTGATCCAAACTATTTCGGCCACTCTGATTCGAATGGCGTACTCAGTTTTTTTCAATTATGGGCCAGATCTTTTTTTTTTTTTTTTGGAAATTGCATAACGTTTTTATGTTTTTAACAAAGTTTTTTATACATAAATACATAAAATTAAAAAAAGCAAGATACTTAATTTAAGTTTTTTATGTTAAGTACTAATAAGACCTTCAGCAACATTCGGGTATCAAATTGGGCAATAAGTAAATTGCGGTTTTTCTAACATAACAACTACCAATGAGCTACCCTGTTAAAATCAACTTATGGATCCATACATGCGCACACATGCTTCATACATGTGCACATCAACCTACCTGTTCATACATGTTCATATAAGGAATCATATATGTTCATGAACGAAAATTGAGGTAATCAGCAAATAAACTACTAGAAGACAATAATGGAGCAGATTATAGGTTTTTGTTAAAGCTGTGCCTACACTAAAAAAAAAAGTTGGGAAAGTCAGCAAAAAATTTTGCTGAGTCAGCCAAATTTTAGTGAGGAGGGTGCTTGCCAAAAAATTGCTAATGTCAGCAAAATTTTTGCTGAAAATCAGCGAGCTGATTTTTAGCAACAAAATTAGTAGATTCAGCAAAAGTTTTGCTAACACTTAGTGGATTAAAAATAAAAAAGCCTTGCTAAAAATTAATAAATTTTTTGCTGAATTTTTTTAGTAGACTGAAAAAAAACGCAAAAAATTTGTAGAAAAAATTGTAATTTATTTGCTGAAAATCATAAAACATATTTTTGTGATTCTTTAAAAATAATTTACAATAATTACGAATATAAAATTTTAATTTTCCACATTGACGACATGATAATTTTAATATCTGAAAATATATAAAATAAATATATATAACATAACAAAAATTTCTATCAACTACTTAATCAAGGTTGTCTAAATGATGCTATCTTTTAAAGGACGCAACTGCCGAAGATAATTATAGAAACGAAACGAAAAAATAAACAAAAACAAAAACAAACGAAACGAAAAAAAAAAACAACCCTTTTTTTCAAATAAGAAAAGGAACCATAAAAATCTACCTAAGATGTGTGGGTTTGTCTTTCGCTTTACTCTGTCTACATGTCTGTATATGTTTGTTTGTAATTTGACCACACTAGATTATTTAATCTATAAACATTTAGCTTAGAAATACATATTAAATTTAAATATTTTTCTTTTATTGATTATAGACAATTATTTTCACAAGCGGGTGACAACGCAAAATTTAAGTTGTTTTAATCCTCAATTTTGTTTTATGTTATGAAAAAACTGATACAAACTCTTCCATGGTTGATTTTTTTATATGGCTTATTAGAGTTGTACTTTTTAGTATCATTTTCCTCTTCTCTACTACATCTTGACATGCCCGCGACATCTACTTCATTCTGCGTATATCTTCCAATCTGGTTGTCGTCCACAGTATTAATGTGCTTATCAGCACAATTTTTTTAGCAAAATTAATTAGGTAAAACATTAGTATAATATTAGTAAAGCATTAGTATAAAACAGTTAAGTGCTAAATAGTTATAACAAAATTTTAGCTGAAAACACGATTTTAACAAAAAAATTTGCTAAAAAATAGTATACCTGATTGACAAGACGTTTTACTAACTTATTTTTTTGAGTGTATTATGGAGGCTCCGACTTTTCTAAAACTTCGGGTTCTGATGAGATCTTTAGCCAGATTGAAATAATAGTATCACCAAGCTAACATGTTCGATTTGATTTATTTTTTTTTATAATTAACCAATACTCAGGGATGCCCCCTACTCATGCAGTGCATTGTATTGATCAGGAAAATAGGGTATGGGAAGGAGGAAAGAAGGAGTAGTTTGTTCCACATACGATCGTTTCGACTAAAAAACGAATTTTCTCTGTAATGCGTTGTGCGAAACACAGGACAATCAACTAAACGATGTGCTCTACTAGATAAGCGAGTATTACGAATAAAACTTCGGGCTCGTGGAATAAGTTCACTTATCTCAGATAAGCATCTCCCATGGTAATATCGATAGAAAGTGTCACACAACCCACATTCCGACGATGCTCCAATGAATCAATAGAATTGGATACCTACTGTCATTCATAAGCTTCACCGCCCTCCCCTGAACACGGTCCAGAAGCTTCAGGATAGACAGCCCCCGCCTATATATGAGAGTTGTTAAAAATAATTTTTCTAATTTTTTAAATTTTTAAGCAACTAAATGATAGCACAATTTTTGCTAAATCTACTAATTTTATTGCTGAAAATCAGCGAGCTGATTTTTGCTGACATTAGCAATTTTTTTTTGCAACGACCCTATTGACTAAAATTTTGCTGACTCAGAAAAAATTTTTGCTGTCTTTACTTACTTTTTTTGAGTGTATGTGGAAGTCTGAAAGTTTTTATGTGGAAACACCATCTAAAGATGTTTTGAATAAAATATTGGCTAGACATTTATATTTCTTATTAAAAACAATGTCCATCTATGAGTTTTCATATTTTTTTTTATTTTGAAAACTGTGGCAGCCCTAAGCTTTGAAATATTGCAACATGAGGGATTGGAAATCATTTAAAATGTCATAACTTTTCTTTTTGAATTGGGAATAGTGAACATTCTTTGGTACATACATTTTATAAAAACATATTTAAAAAATTTTTTAAAATATTTGATTTTATAAATTAAATATTTTAACAATATTCCATTTTTAAATTACAACCAAATTAACTGGTTTACTGCAAAGTTACTGTTTTGGTAGTTTGTTTATTAAAATATTTAATAACTACTCAAACAACTGTTTATAACAAGGAGTACAGTATTTTTGGTTAGTTATTTTTGTTATTTTACTGTTCAAAATACTCGTTTTCCATTTTTCTGATATAAAATTACTACAAAAACAGTTTAAAAAATCAGCTTACTACTGTTTTACTACCCGAATTTTCTATGTGTACACTGAAAATACTATGCAGGTAAGACCACTTCAAATGTAGTTAAAAACAAATGAAATTTCACTAAAGAAAGGACGACTTACATTTCAGTAAATCAACTAACATGGTCACCGTTTTTTAATGTTCGAAAAATGACTAACAATTGTAGTAAAAATTAAACACATGTTAGTAAAAAATAAACAATCATTTATTTTTTTATTTTTTTGAATAACTAAAAACTACTGGTAATAAATGAATGTAAAATCATAAAACAGTCAGTTGATGTGGTGTTTTTTTTAAATGAACTACAAGGTTAGTAAAAAATTAATTTGTTCTACAAATGACTGACTTTACATTACAAATACGAAAACTGTATTACACAAAAACAACTTGTACATATTTTTAAGCAGAAGTCCCCGAGTGTAGTTCTGATAAGTAGTTAGTTTCTACACTCAAAAAAAAAAAGTTTGTAGCAGCAAAAAAATTTTGCCTGAATCAGCACAAAATTTTAGTCAGGAGGGTGCTTGCAAAAAAAATTGCTAATGTCAGCAAAATCTTTTGCTGAAAATCAGCGAGCTGATTTTTAGCAACAAAATCAGTAATTCAGCAAAGTTTTTCTAACACTTAGTGGATTAGAAATAAAAATGCCTTGCTAAAATTAATAAATTTTTTGCTGAATTTTAGTAGACTGAAAAAAATGCAAAAATTTGTAGAAAAATTGTAATTTAGTTAATTTATTTGCTGAAAATCATAAACATATTTTTGTGATTCTTTTAAAATAATTTACAATAATTACGAATATAAAAAATTTTCATTTTCCCACATTGACGCATGAATGAATTAATTTAATATCTGAAAATATATAGAAATAATATATATAACATAACATAACAAAAATTTTCTTTCAACTACTTACATCAATGGGTTGTCTAAATGATGCTTTCTTTTAAAGGACGCACTAATGAAGATAATTATAGAAACGAAACGAAAAAATAACACAAAAACAAACGAAACGAAAAAAACAACCCTTTTTTTGCAATAAGAAAAAGGAACCATAAAATCTACCTAGATGTGTGTCTTTGTCTTTCGCTTTACTCTGTCTACATGTCTGTATATGTTTGTTTGCAGTTTAACCACACTATTATTAATCTATTAACATTTATTATAGAAATATTATTAAATTCAAATATTTTACTTTGTCTTTTATTTACTTAAAAGACAATTATTTCACAAGCCGGTGACAATGCAAAATTTAGGTTGTTTTAATACTCAATTTTGTTTTATGTATGAAAAACAGATACAAAATCTTCAATGGTGGATTTTTTTATATGTTTTAGAGTTGTACTTTAGTATCATTTTCCTCTTCTCTACTACATCTTGACATGCCGCGACATCTACTTAATTCTGCGTATATCTTTCAATCTGGTTGTCGGTCCACACTATTAATGTGCTTTCAGCACAATTTTTTTTTTAGCAAAATTAATTAGTAAAACATAGTATATTAGTAAAGCAATAAGTATAACAAACATTTTAGCTGAAAACACGATTTGAGACAAAAATTTGCTAAAACATAGTATAACCTGATTTACAAGACGTTTTACTAACTTTTGTACTAACTTATTTTTTTGAGTGTATATAATATTTTTATTTTGGTAATTTGCCACTGATTTGAAGTCCAAAAAAAGTGGCCACCTATTTTAAATCAGTTACGTCCCTTGTGGTACCAGCAACATTGGTGTGATGTCCTGTTGCAGTAGATTCTAAGAAATTTAATTAATATATTCTAATATTGAAAGTGATTTGGTAAACAAGAGAGAATTTGTAGTACAATTATAAATTTCTATCAAAAATGTATTAACAGCATTAATATGCATTAAATAAATACTATTTTAGTTTTGAAATTCTGTTTTTCTATTGAAAAGATTAATTAAACAAAAATAATAGATTTGGAGCAATACATTTTGTTTTAGATCTGTCAAGAAAACTCTGTTGGGTGGCTTCCTCCAGATTTCGTTGAAATACGGATATAATATAGAGAGACGAGAGTAATAAAAAAAAATAAAATTCTTCCCGTAACTATAGTTTGTCATTCGTGTAGTAAACGGTAATAGTAATTTTAATTGTAATTGTAGTCATTTTAGTATGGAAAAATAACTATTTTTGACAGTCATTAAAAAAGAAATGACAAAAAATACCGTATTTTGGTAACAGTTGTTTAGCGTACTTATTTTGGCAACTTCACAAAAAGCTGCAAAATAATGAAATGCTTGTATAGTAAGTTAAAAATATTTTTATTGTTAATTTACTTTTTTGGATTCCAGAAAATAATGTTTGAGCGGCAGCGCAGAGAGTCTAATTTTCAATGTATAAAACATGCAACTTTTTAGCTTTCGGAATCGACTTAACCCGTCTAATACAAAAATAATTAAATTTTGTAGTAATATTTGTTAGTTGTTTTAATAGTTCGGACAGTTGTTTTTACAAATATTGCAGTTATTTTTTTAATAGTTGACAATAACTTCAATTGTAAGTAATTTTTATGACCACTTTGCTGACATGAAATCGATGCTAATTTTAAATTTTTTGAGAAATTCTTAAAAACACAGCGAGATTAAGCGAGATTATATCAAAATTTATAGAAAAGATTCTGAATCAGCAAATTTTTATGAATGAAAAACTAATTCAAACAACTGTTTCTTTTCACAGAATACTCCTATCCAAAGAAGTTTTTCATAAAGAAAAACTTAAGATTTTGAAATATTTATCTTTTGGAAAACATGCAGACTGACGAATCTTTCCTTTTTCATTCTGATATTTGATTTTCTAAAGTAACCAATATTTAAAAACATTTAACTTTCGATTTGCAGGCCTGGGTACCCATCAGAGACAAAAATATATTTTTTTTCATTTTTTAGTGCTCTACAAAACAAACAGAAACTGATTGAAAATCGATCCACCCGTTAAGACAGTACAGTGGCACGAAAATCGATCCACCCGTTAAGGCAGTAAAGTGGCACCCGATTTTCAATATCTTGTTTTGAGAAAAATCAGTTAAAGTAAATATTGCTCAAGTAAAATATAGGGCAAAGAGTTTGTTTACAAGTTGTAACTTTTTTTTTCTGCGATTTTTTCTCCAAAATTTTCATAGCAAATAGAAAAAGTTCAAACTATTTAAATAAGATACAAAAAAGTTAAAAATTAAAATAAATATAAAGCTAGTAAACGTCTTAAAGTGAGTTAGAAAGGGAAATTGAAATTTGTTAAGGAGTGGACAAAAAATGAAAGTTTCCCTTTGCCGTCCCATTTTTTGAGGCAGGGGCTGACTCATTGAAGATGCCCACGTAAGTATGTCGTGAGATTTTCATATTAAATATAATTATATCCGAAAAATGGCAACATCTAATTGTATCATGTTATATCTAACACAGGTCAACAGCAAAAAAAGGCTTGACTAACCACTATATAGATTTGATGCATCATGGCTGCCTAAGTACAAAAATGGTAAAATTTTTCAATTCTATGGATAATTTTTTTTTAAAAAATTTTTTAAGTAAAATTGACAATATTTGAGACATTTCTCCACTTATGTTGTCATAACTCAAAAACAACTAGTCCGATTTTTGTCAAATTAAATTTACAAAAATTAAGGTTTACAATATCTTTAAAGAACGTGTACAAATTTTTTTAATGCGATCAATAGTTTCAAAGTTATGAAACAAATTGTTAGCAAAAAAAAAAAAAATGCTAAAAAAAAAAAAAAAATTTGAAAAACAAAAATCTGGAAAAAATCGAAAACTGCAAAAAATATTACTTTTTATTTTTTGTAGTAAAGCTACATATCATGCGAATTAAACTAGATATGGATCATAAAAATCGATGCATGCTTTACATTTTTATTTACAATTAATTGAAGGTATCGCATATTACAAGCACTGTAGAAAATTGTACCTACTATATAATGAAAATGCAGAACATAAAAACTCAGGTGCATTTTACGACACGCATTTTGGCAAAACCCCTTTGGGAAAACCTCTATGACATTTTATGATTCTAATAATTAGAAAAAAATAAGTAATAACAAAAGATTGTTTAATTTTTACGATTGCGGTAGGATAGTAATAAAACGCTCATAAATGATGCGTGTACGCTGAAGTGCTCTTATTTTCCGTTAGCTACCTGTAACGGATGATTTTTTTTTTTTTCATAAAAGTCCTTAATGTTTTTTAGGATTCTTGGGGAATAATAAAAATTTGCAGCACACACAAACTGTATCCACACAAAGGGTTATCCCAAATTATAGTATCAGTATTTATAAGATCTCCTTGACCCTTTTTATTTCATTCAAGAAGTGTTTGCGATAACGCAAACATCATTTAATACCTACACAAAAATTAGAGTCATACAGCTTAGAAGTTAAAAACAATTTTCAAATATTAATAAAAATGAGCCAGAAAGCCAGAACATTTTATGTAAAAACGATCCAGATTATTTTGTTATGTGTGCGGCCAATATATCACCGGGAAAAAACGGAAGTGCTTCTTAACTTCATTGCAAAAAGTCATATCAAGATTGCTATAAATATCTATCCGCACAATTTGAACCAGCATTGGACACCGAGTACTATATGCATTCCATGTCGATTGAATTTATCTATGAAGTCTTCTAACGTAAAGTAAGTATAAATTAATAGATTTGGAATATTTATAATTACAATATTTCTTAATTAAAATTTGAATTCTTCATATTCCTGATTTCAATTTTTTTTTTCATTTTACAGACGACACTTGGAAATTTTGAAGCCTATGCTATGGAGAGAAACAGCGAACCACGCATCCGAGTGTTTATTTTGTTTAAGTACAAAAAGCGGTTTTGGAAAACATATGCGATGGTCTTACCCCACGAGGTCTGCTGATGGGTTTACACTTGCAGTTCTACATTCACAAGAAATAGAATATGCTCAAGATCGGGGTGCAAGCTGTAGTCATGTGCTTTCATCTTCACCAGGACACTCCAACCTCAAGTATGTCTTACCAATCAGATATGTCAGATCCAGCACTACCATCTACAGCTGAAAATGACGAGTTCATCCCACACAAACATTCTCGCCGATACCATGGAATCAAGAGACCTTGGATTGTCGAAAAGATCTTCTGAATTACTTGCGTCCCGATGATGAAAGAAACAGGTCTCATAACTAAAGAAACTAAAGTTTCGTATTACCGTACTCGAGAAAAAGACTTACTTCATTATTTTGCTGAAGAGTATGACTTTGTGTACTGCACAGATATTTCTGGTTTGATGACTGCCATGGGCTTACAGAGATATGATTCAAACGAATGGCGTTTATTTATCGACTCATCAAAACGCAGCTTGAAGTGTGTCCCTTTTGCATAATGGAAATAAATTTCACTCCTTGCCGATCGCACATTCAACCAAAGTAAAAGAAGATACCTGTAATTGCATTGGTCATGAAGAAGATAAGTATGATGAACATAATGGGTATTTGTGTTTTGATCTTAAGATGGTAAATTTCCTCTTAGGCCAACAAGCGGCTTTACACAAATATCCTTGTTTTATATGTTTATGGGACAGCAGAGCTAAAACCGAACATTGAGAAGAAAACAATGGCCTTCTAGGGAAACACTAGTTCCAGGTACGCCAAATGTTATAAATGTGGCTCTAGTGCCCCGAGATCGCATCTATTACCCCTCTTCACATTAAACTTGGTCATGATGAAACAATATGTTTAAAGCACTTAACAAAATATAGTGAATGTTTCCAGTATATTTCAAGGAAGTTTCCCAATCTAAGTATGGAAAAGCTGAAAGCAGGCATATTGATGGCCCACAAATTCGCAATTGGTGAACGATACTGAATTTGGCAGTTCAATGTCAGAAATTGAGAAGAATGCATGGGATTCGTTTGTATGGGCTATTCAAATTTCTTAGGAAATAACAAGGGTGATGATTACGTTGCGCACGTTGAAGAGATGTTAACTCACTTCCAGAATCTGGGATGCAACATGAGCATCAAAGTACACTACCTGCACAGTCACTTAAATCGTTTTCCTGAAATCTAGGAGACTTGAGTGAAGAACAGGGCGAACGATTCCACCAAGATATCCGGACAATGGAGGAACGATACCAGGGTCGCTGGGATGCACACATGATGGCTGATTTTTGCTGGAGTATTCAGAGTACACTTCGTTATTCAACAATAGTAGAAAAAATCGACTAAAAGAAAATTTCAGAGTTTGTAGTTTATAATACATATTTATTTATTTATTTTCTTGTTTTTATTTATTATAATAAATGTGAATAATAAATATAAAATTTTCTACTATTTAATTTATTTATTTATTTACATTTAAGCTCATCCAACACAAATGTCTTTCCGAAGATAGAATCAGTATATTCTAGGTAGGGTTTTGCCAAAAAATACACGAATGTTACTATTGTAATGCATTTTTGATGTGAAAATTTGTACATAGCATGGGGAAAATGTTTTCAAATTCAATCAATCGAAAGAAGAACATTAACTACTCATTTTTATGTATATCAGACAAAAAACTAAAATTTGGTGAAAATGAGCGATTCACTTAATTGTGAATAAATTCGAAAAAATCAATCGATTTTTATGATCGATATCTCATTTTGTTCCTATTACATGTGGCTTTGCGATTAAAGCAATAAATCTGAACGATTTTTGCCGTTTTCGATTTTTTATGATTTTTTTATTTTTTTAAACAAAAAAAAATTTGCTATTTTCACGTAAAAAAAAATATTTTTTCCCTCAATTTTTTATTATAACTCCGAAACTACTGAGCCGATTGAAACGCAATATATTAACGGATTAAAGGCTATGTAAATTTCAGTTATTCTAAATTTATTTGAATAATATCGGACTAATTTTTTTTTAGTTATCATTAATTATGTGGAGAAACGTCTAAAAAAATTTATAATTTTACTTAAAAATTTTTTAAAAAAAAAAACCTCTCCATAGAATTTCAAAATTGAACCATATTTGTACTACTGGGACCACAATACATCAAAACTGTATAGTGGTTTTCAAAGCCCCTAAATTTTTTCAAAATTGTTGCCTTGTGTAATCTGATGCAATTAGGCATTTATTTGACACAATTAGATCCAATTTGATAAAATTGGATATAGTTTGATAAAATTGTATCCGAATTTTATCCTCGTGGCAAATGTATCAAATTATATATAATGATATGCAATTATATCAATTAAATACAATTGCATACAAATATATGCAATAGCAAAATAAATAATATAGTCATATATAGATCGATATGAAATTGCATAATTTTACATGTTGCAGAATATGAAGTGTGATATAAAGAAAATATAATTATATATTTGAGATATGATTTTTTATGATTTGATATGCATATATATTTTGCAATATATCCTTATAAACAATCGTACAAGTAATATATAATTATATCAAAACTTTTTTACTTGGGTGTACTTTTTTTTATATAATCTTGGTGTAATTGGGGTTTAAAAAAGACAAAGTAAAATTATTTAATGACCTAAGCAAAACCTTAACGTAAAAATTTTAAAATAGAATAATTTAGAACAAATTAATTTAAAATAGACATTTTTTTATAAATAGTAATTAAATTTCTTTTTGTCTGAATGTGATGCTGAAAGCAGAGAAAACTTAAACTCAGTTTTCAAAAATATATATCACGTTAGTATATGGGAAGAAAAGATACGATTCCATTTCACCAATAACAACAACTAAACTCTATGGGTTCCAGTTCGATGATTTACTTAAAACTAGAGTCTTAATTTTTACACAAGGTGGTTTATACTAAGGAGCCTGAACATCTATATAAACGTTTCACATTTTCAATATCATTCCTGATAAACGTCGTTATCTTATTTCTACATGGCAGGTTTTTAAAACACGCAATCCGTTTTGGAATTCAATCCCATACAACATACAAGTTATTAGGTATGCACACTAATAAAAAAAAAAAAAATTATATTGTTTTCAAACTAATTATTTTAACTTTAAACATTAATCTTTGATTGGATGATGATGATTACTTTTATACTTTTATATTTATTTTTATTATTTTATTTTTATTAATGTAATTACTTTTTTTTTTTGATCGTCTTATAATTTGTTTTTGTAAAACTATATTATTTATACTTTTGTCTACTTTATATTTCACTATTTTAATAATATTTTGATCATTCAAATTAAGTTAATATTATTAGTATATTTGTATTATTTCGAATGAAACGCCTTTCCTTCATATATATACTTCTATACTGTGTAATAAGAGACAATAGTCTTGTGTATGGAATTCCGAATAAATAAATAAAAATAAATAATTATTCCGATATATAAAACTACTGGTAACGAAGTATCGGGCTTTTCAGAACCTGTATACATATATAATTTGATACAGCTTTTATACACAAAAAAAACTCAAAACGGGTTTCAATTAAAAATTTTATTGAGTCAATTAATATTTAATTGATTTTGCACCTACCACTGAAATGATAGTATTAACTAAAAATTTTGCAGACAGTTATTAAAACTCTTTCAATTAAAATAATAATAATATCAATAAAAGAGTTATTGTTTTTCTTTACAACCTCAATAAAAAGTTTAGTTAAATTGATTAAAAACTTTAATTGAAACTTGAGAGAAACAATGGTAGTTTTAGTTTTATTGAAAACTCGTATTTTTTTATTTTTGTTATATGCCCCCCATAAATAAAAAAGAAATGTAGGTTTGTAATTAAATTGAAATTTTTTTATAATAAAATTAAAGCTTTTTAATATAAAATGTATTATAAGAAAACAATAAAAGTAAAGACAACATTTTTGTTTTGCTTGTCTTGTCTTGAAATTTTTCTTGTAATTGAATTGCTTTCTAAAAAAATCACACACAACTTTAAAATGATAGTTTAATGACACTTATACTATTGAAAAATTAATTATTTACAAAAATAATAGTTTAATTGTCCTTTTACGATAAGGTTTATTAAAATCCACATGTGCACTTTAATTACCTCAGATAAAAAACCGAAACTAAATAAGTTTTCGTGCGTACACGAATATCTCACAAAAAAGAGTGTTGTCTAGTGAAATAACTACTTATTAAAAGTTTAATCATTTGCGATTTTTTTCTTTTTCTTTACAAATTAAATAATATATTTGATTTAATTAACCCCTTGTTTGATTATTTAATCTAAATAAAATAATAAAAAAAAAATAGATTGCCAAATTTTTAAAAATTTTGTTTACATGTTGTCAACACTGTATGGATATATTAGAAAATTCAATAAATTTTTTAATTGAATCAATTAAAAAAATTATTTAAATTGCCATTAATATTCAAACAATCGATTAATTAGATATTTTTGGCCCATCATTTTTTCTGTGTACAAACATTTTTCAATCAGAATATATAGTGAACATTATTAGGTTATTGTCCTTCCTCTAACATAAAATTATAGTTTTGTTTAAAGCACTCCAGAGGATACCCGAAAGATACATTAAAAGAGTAAGTACTAAACAAAGTTTTAAAAATCCTTGTAGTTTATTTTGCCATGCGAAATACATTAATTACAAACAAAAATTTGTACCTTCGAATGTTATGAGATTTTTTTTTTAACTTTTATAGCTTACCTTTATTTATTTTCCATAAAATTCAATTCTTTTCTTTGATAAACACTATACTACAACCATACTTTTTTTAAAAATAATTTATTATTATTTTTATGTACATAAAGTGTATAATATATGCATAAATATTTACAATAAATATTTACCTTTTCATTAAATTGGTTTTATAAACATAAAATTAAATTTTAATATAGAAACATATTTACATAATCATTATATTAACGTATGCGGAATAAAGTTACCTACCACAAATTTTGCGTAGCCGATTAAAAAAGTTATAATGCTATCAAACTTTTGCCTGTAGTTTCGGTTAGCCAAATGCTTTCTTATGTTACTGCATAACATTTATGTATTTAGCTTTTTTTAAATGGCAACAGAAGCAGATTAACTTAACAAAAAAAAAAAAATTGTAAAAATTTTTGATAATCACTTATTGGAAGAATCGTAAATAGTTTCTCTATTTGTTGAACAGATAGAGATTCTCTGTGTGGTATAAAAAATACTGTATAGGTTAGTAACAAAAAAAAATACTAAGACTATGCCTTGCTTCGGTAAAAAGTCCAGTGTGACCGTCAATCAACGAAGATCCCAGCTTTAACAAATAATTGCTAGATATATCGATAATGCGCTGGATAAACACAAAAATTTCCATAATCATACGGGAATCAGATAAAGTCCATAAAAAAATAACCAAGAGTTTCTGAAATGTAAGAAGGAACCTTAAGTAAATTTTAATTTACACAATTTGGTCAAAAATAGTTAAAAACACCATTATTGTCATCATGGACTCTGGATTAGTCATATTTAATCTTAGGTGACAATAAATGAAGGGAACACTTTTCCAAAGGATTCTATATTTATAAAAGAATAACGTTACTGACTGACTGACTTCCGGACTTACTGACTGACCCCTAGAGCTAGTAACATAGGAACATATGTATATCTACATGCTTAATAGGGCGGGTCGATTTAAAAATCGCTCAACGTTCAAGGAAATCGTATTCTAGGGATCAACAATAAGAAACTTTGCAGAAGGAACCATACCTCTGATGTCCCGACTTCTGATGTCCCGACTTTGGACCCGTAGGGTCAAATTTTGAAAAAGCCCACTTTGATATTCAGAAAGAGGGGGAATCTCTCCAAGATTATGGGAGATACTTCTTCTCGGGAGACGCGCTAGCAGATTAATGCATAAATCATCATTCGTGGGGTTAAAATTTAAGTTAAAAGAGGGTTTTTTAGCGTGTTTTTTTTTAGCAAAATGTACAAATCTCGGATAGAGATATTTCAGAAAGTAGGAGGAGTCTTTCCAAGATTATGGTCTCTATTTCTTCTCCGGAAGAAATAGAGTATAAATTATATTCGATTGGGTTGGATTCGATTGGGGCACTCTAAATGGGTCAAAGTGGGATTTTTCAAAATTTGACCCTACTGGTCAAAGTCGGGACATCAGAATTCGTTTTAGAGGTAAGGTTCCTTCGGCAAAGTTTCTTATTTTGATCCTAGAATACGATTTTCCTTAAACGTTGAGCGATTTTTTTTGCCTCCATACAAATCGACCGCGCTCCCTAATGCTTAATATCATATTTAAAAAGGACATTATATAATAATATATCGTAGATATGTTACCACATAAGAAGCATATATGACGCCAATGTAATAATATCATATTATACTATATTTTAAGATGAAAAAACACAGACCAATATATAATTTTTTTTTATCGGGCATATTTAAATACAAAACTGATTCAAAAGAAATTGTTACTAATTATTTATTTATTTATTTTATATACTAAATTATAATTATAATAACATTCGTATAATATTTTTATATTTTATCATTTATTTATTTTTGCAAAATACATAAATGTCGTGTTGTTGAAGCCTTTTGAGTTGTTCGTTCATTTTGTTAAAAGAATTAAGTAGATCTAGTACAACATTAAAAATAGAAACCTTAATTTTATTTAATAACAATTATTACAAATTAATACAATTTTTACAAAGTGTTTTTTTTTTGTTTTAATATTCCTAATTGTAGAAATACATTCGATGTTGTAATTTAATTACAAAAAAATAAACAATTACTCAACTTAATAAACAATTTACACTATAACTGGGCATTTTAAAATTATTAAAAATTTCTTATGTACAGAGTATTTAAGATTCTATAGGATTATTGTCCTCATCACATGATATATATTTAATTTTTATCTTTTGCCTATCAATGCATTATGTACGGATATACATAAGGGAGAACCTTCACTATCATTTGTGTTTTTTCCAATGCACCTATCGTGTCGTATCAGATTGCAGGTGGTGACTAAAGTGATTGGACTGTTTGTCCACGCAATGAAGAATTCGCCACTTGTATTTGGGTCTCAATGGTACTACGCTTCCAATAGGTTTTACGTTCAACTGCAAGAAAAAATTAAAAATATAATTAAGTAATCACATTAAATATTTAATTAAAGTGGAAAAAAAAACACAAAAGTAACAAGAAATTTATTAAAATTTGAATTTTTTAGTTGAAATACCTCTAAATAATAGCATCTTTTAGAATTTTAATCATATTCTAAATTAACCAGCAAAATTTCACCTCAAAAATAATTAGTCTAATAATTTATATAATAATGCTATGAAAGTATATATGATTATAAGGCGTTACATATATGCAGACAAGTGTCCGGAAAAATAGCCATTACCAAAATGAAAAAAATAATGGGTCTAAAAATAGATTTGAAAAAATTACGAATTGAAAACAATATGTTATATATTTTTTAAACATGTTGAGACGGGAATCGATCCCGGATCTCTGATTAACAGTCGACTGTTCTATACGCTAAGCCACCGAGGCATATAATATTTGATAGTTAAAATATAAATGAATTTTTCTTCTATTTAAATTCATTCAAGATATACCAAAACTAATACCTATACTCTATAGCTTACAAAAATACGAATTATAATGAGTCTAAAAATAGATTTCTAGCAAATGTTGTATAATTATAATTCACCTGGAAGAAATAAGAAGAATAACCATTAAGGTTCATTAATTATTTCTTTAATCGGTAACCCATTATTTATTACTTAAAGTAATGGAAAAGGTAATAAGTACTCATTACAAAGTAATGTTAATATAATAAGTAGTCATTACCATGGCAAAACTATAACGGTAACCTTACCAGGGAGAGTTGATATAATTTTCATTTTTACACACTCCTGAATATCAAAGGAAAACAAAACATCAAAGTATTTTAAAAAATGTTTACAATTCAAATAAAAAAAAAAACAATATTTAATTGAAATTTAAACGATAACAAATGAAGCGAAACGCAAAAATACATTATTTTAACAACAAACAATGATTTTACGCATTCACGAAACACAGGATTTATGCCAACATCAGAATTTAATTGAGGTAATTCACAAAAATATCTCAAATATAAACAAATTGTATTTG
>JAEKOY010000912.1:0-16582 GCA_021234595.1 Delia radicum | reverse complement strand
TTTTGATTACAAAAATGTCTGTATTAATATTAGCAACTGGAGTTTAAAGAATTTGATTGATATTTAGTATAAAATAATAAAAAAAAATAAATAAAAAAAAAAATAGTGAAAAATTTTGTAATTTGCTAATAGGAAATAAGACGAAATTTTTCTACAAAATTATTTTGTACTTAAAGAACAAAAACTGTAAATTGGCCTACACAACGTTATACTAATTTCTCTACTAACTTTTTTATTTAAGTGTATGTATATTTTCCATGTTCAGCATCTAAAACTACTTCATTGCTTTTCTATTATTATTTTTTACTATTTAAAATGTTTATGCTGTCCTTAGCTACGTGCTCATTGTCACTGCAAAATGTTCCTTTTTTAGGTTGTAGGTTTATTACAATGAAAACAATGCAAAAAAATAGGAAAAAATAAATGAAATAAAAAGAAAATGAAGCTAATGCAAACGTGAAAATATATAAACTGATTTCATTAAAAATATATTTGGATTAGAGTTCAGTATTTACTTTTTTTTAATTTCAAATTGTAAGAAATTATATTTTTAAATTTTATTAACAACCTTAAACTGAATGAAAAAAATTCTTTCTAAAGACTTCCATTCCAGCTATGAATTTTTAAAGTTTAAACTTATTTTGTGTATTTGCAATAACAATTTGTCGATAAGTTTTAAAAGTGATTTCAAATCGGAGACATCAATTTACCTATCTGTGTTGCCTTTGTTGTTTACAGAGAGAGAATTATCACGAATTTGTTCACTAAACTAATTAAGTATTCGGGGGGTAAAGTGTTTGTACCCTGCGGGAAATGAAGGGTCGATTGATCCAAATTGACAAATCTGTGATATATGATTTTGAGCATGTCACGAAACTGGTGAAACCAAAATTGTGGTGTACCAAAAAGTGTTAATTTGGGTAAAAAGACCAATCACGTGACTATAGTAATGGTGACAAAAACATTGACTGGTTGGTACCAGATATATCATGAAACTGGAGAAATAGTAACATAACATCAAAGTGTACTGAAGCAACTAGGGCAGTTGGAAGTTGTTAGTGGTCATTGAACTGGTTCGAAACCGTTAGTAGTGGATAAAAACATGGCAATTAGTGCCAAAGGATTCAGTTCCTTGGCTGCTACAAAGCGAACATAACTTCGAATGAATATTATCTGTACTGACTTTGCGACAGTAAAAGTGAAGACGTAACACTGAAGACAATAAAGACGTAACACGAACTGAATTATTTTAATGTTGGCTTTTTGAAAAAATGGGAATGCTTGAACTTTGTTATTTTTACTAAAATATATAACGAATTTAATACAAATTCTTGTGTTATTCGAAATTAAATTGTTATGAAAGTGCTCTCAATTTCTTCTTCCGTCTGTATTTTCTTAAATACCACGAGTGTTTCTTAAAAAAGTATTCGTTTATATATTAAATGTAATATTGTTTGAGAAGCAATCCAAGGAATTATATATTTCATTTTTTTAAATGTTTGAAATACAGAAATAATAACCGTAAAATAAACTTTCCAGGGTTGGTAAAATATTTATGTCACTAATGTTATAAAAATACGATGTTTGCACTATATACATCGTTTCATGAATGCGACTAATGTATAGTTTATATACCTTTTCAAATTCAAATTATTATAATGAATTTAATGTTATAGATTCTTGTTGTGTTTAAAAAAAAATAGACATTTTAAAAACAGATTTTGTTGTGCATTTTTAAAGGTTTTTTGAACAGGTGCTGTGACACACTGTTTTGGGTAAGTTCTGTGATTGGTTCCCAGGCGGGTTATTTATTGACACATGGTGAATAAAAAGTAACCGGTTATTTTGAAAATTACTTTTCGCATACCCGGCGACATGTATTCCTTAGACCAGTGCAGTGGTACGTCACAAAACTTGTTCCATTCAAACTACCCCCCTCTAACAGCACACATTGCGCTTAATATGTGACTAGTTTTCCATCAAAAATTGTTCTCCAGTTATACGATTCGTACACCCTACACCAGTCACGTGATAATTATTTTTTCACTGGTGCTGTTGCATATCACGTTAATACTAAAATGATCCTACTTTAACACTACATACTTCTAACTTGTCCCGTAGCTTATTCATTTCAGATGGTACGGTGATAGGTTACCTTGGTCAAGTTATTCCCCACGTCACAAGGTGCTCAAAAGGTAGTAATTGCCACCTCCTATGATAAGCCCATGTTAAAAGTACCGGTCACTTTCATTAATAGAACCGATACGAGGACAGGTTCATACACACAAAATTCTAGTTACGTGACCATACCAGTGACTGGTCCATTTCCCGCAGGGTAACTATTATATAATGATAATCGTAATTAATTTTATTATGATTAACTACTGAAGAATTTTTTATAGTTACAGAAAGAAGAAAACCACTTTTATTGAAAAAATTTACGGACACAAGGGATATGCCAGACTGTCGCTATTTCGTGCCATCCAGCGGTTATTTTATATGCCAATTGAACAAAGTATTTTATATTGTTAAATTGCTCTACATGAAAAACTTTTTACTTTGTATCGTACTAGTGAGTTTCAAACCCAGCGCCATACATCAGGCTATTACTCTCGTAGTATCACCTCTTAGCGAGTTGAGCCACGGTCCACACAGCGATGAGTGTGGCTAATTACACTTTTGTCAAGAAGATACAGAGTTAACTATTTATTACCTATTACAAATTTTTTTTCAACTAGAATGCTTCCTCTTTTTAATCCTCTAGTTATATTTTTTTCACAAGTAATTATCACATTATGATACGATTTATTATTTTTTAAGTTCTCTTCACAAAGTAACTGAAAAAATTCTTTAACTTCATAAAGAAGCTTAATAATTTTAATTTAAGCAAAATTTAATGAATATCTGTATTAGTTTAATAAAAAGTTACACTGGACGAAATGACACTTCATATATTTAATACAAAATATATATTATCTGTAGATAATAGTATTATAGCAGCATAATTATAACCATCGCATGGTATTTATATCTAGAGCAACCTAAAAACAGCTCTAAAACAGTCAAATAAACATAATTTATAAAATAAAACTTTTATTTCATAACATTTTATTACATTTGCTACTGATTGTAAAATTTGTTGCTTGGAATTTCGTCATTCAAACAATGGTGTTATTACACGCTTCTCCTAACCTTTAAAGTTCGAGTTGGCTTATCAAAAAAAAATTTTTTTACACCACAGCAACAACCTAATACTTCAAAATATAGATTGGAAAAATATAGCAAAAAAGTTCTCTTTTAAAAGAAAAAAAAGCTTAAATAAGCTTACTTTCTAAAGAAAAAAACAAAATAAGCTCAAATAAGCAAGCATTAAAAAATAAGCTCAAAAATCTCTAACAAATATGACTAATAGGTACGTAATTTCATGATCAGAATTTAGATTTAGTCTTAACAGTTAGTTCTACTCTTTCAAATAAAAAACAAATACTGGCTTATTTTTGGTTGCCCTAATTATAACCTTCGGTCAGGCTCATAATAATGTTAAAACATGAGCGAGCCATATGCTTCTGTTTTTTTTAGATTCGACAAACAGTTCGGCTATCTCGGCTTGTTAAAAAGTTAATGAATTCAAACAATTTAGATCTCATAAACAAATAGATCTCATTAGATATGTTTAGATCTAATTAGATAAAATGGAATCTACTTTAATATGGATTTTGATCTTTTCATATATGTTAAGATTTGACATATATTTTATATTCAGATGTGATCAGTTTAAGTGCCAGATATAATAATATCTAAATGTGTTTGGAAAATTGGGCGATTTGCATGGTCCTATATGAGCTGATCTTGGCATATCTGATACCACTATTTTACTTATTTTTGGAATGAGGAACTAATAACTGCAAAAAAAATTACAGATTGCTTAAATTATGCGAATTTTTGTGAATATGAGCAATTTTGTGTAAAACTTTGCTAACATTTTGGGGGAAAATATAAATAGCAATTTTATATGCCGCAGAAATATATATAAAAAAACAAATCTAGCCATAAACAATGGAATGGATTGAACGGCTGTTTAAATAAGAAAAATACGACTTATTCCACTCACGTACTTATAATATCGCATCTCGTAAATTATGCCTAAAATGTACGCCTCTAAAAAGGCAAACATCTGAATACTCACCTAAATCTTATTAGCTATTTAAGCATAATATTTAAACGAAATGCCCATAAAATTAAATTCTATGAATTCCGTAAACTTCAACACATGCAAGTTGTTTGTTCATTTGGATTGAGAAAGCAAAAGAGCCAGCTTTTGTACGTGTGTCCATTGCGACTTAAAATGATCTGACGTAGATTCATTTTTTTTTTCCATGTATATACATGTTGTAATGAATTTTCCCCTTTCTTTTTGCTTTTCTTTATGCATTTACAAGGAGTTTAATCTAAATTTATCGCTAAGACTGTTTAATTGTAAAATATTCCTATTTCGTATCGTTTGAATTTTGAGCTGCCTCATTTTATTTGTTTAAGCTAGCTCTCATTGTGAACTGATCATTTAAACTTTTTAAATAAAATGCAAAAAATATTAGTTTATAACTGTTAGAAAATATTTTTTAAAAAAGTTTTAATATAATCTTTTAGTACCATTGATATATCTTAAACCTCATAAGAAATACTGCTTTACATTTTTCTTAAACATAAAAAATCCTAACAAATACCCCAAACGAAAATTACTTTCTTTTCATGTGCATTATTTTCACAAAGAAAATGAAAATCTGCTATAAAAGTAATTTGTAATATAATTTTCAATGCTTAATGCTCGTACATCTTTACTATCTTACTATTCCTAGAGTTTCAAAGATAAAAATTGTCTTATTTTATGTATGTCTTTTGTATTTTTTTATTTTTACATAGTTATACGCAATCATAAAATGATAAGCCAAAAATATACATATGCAAGTTCGAGTGTTGTTTGATAAATAATAGGAGTAACAAAACAGAAATTAAAAGTGAAAAACTCCACACGCAAATCGGATTTAAGTGATTAGGGTGTAATCTAAGTATCTTACGGACAACAAAAGTACAACATTCTTAACAACCTGATTTTGCCGACATTTTTATATGTAATAGAAACTACAGCGAAGATGGACATGATGATGAAAATCTACGTAATCGTATGATTCCATGTAACTCAGGCTTTAAAAACCATTTTAAGAACAATATATAATATTTTTGATGGTATCAGCATTTTTGAGGCAACGAATTTGACCAGTCCTAAATTTTAATATTTAATATCTACCGAAATTTACCCTAATTTTGTTTGTACCCTTTCAACTCTTTTAGGTATAACATTAAAAAAATATTCAACATGTTGAAAAATATGTACAATGGAAGCACTCCAAAATCTGTAACTCTGTTTTTTACTTCTGACTAGGAAAATTCTTCAGTAATTAATAATACTAAAATTAATTACGATTGTAATTATATGACCGGTACATACACTTTACGCCTTTAGACATTTCTGAGATTTTTAATTTTTGCGCTTTCAGCGTCAACGTAATTTAAATGGCTTAAATACAAAAAAAGGAGCTGGTATAGATGGGATAAGACCGAAGGATCTGAAACAGAATGCAAACTTTTTAAACTCCTGTTATAACCAAATTTGTAACGCAAGCTTGAACAGTGCAACAATACCAGAGCTACTTAAAAACGTCCTTGATTCGGCGGCCGATATATAAAAATGGAGTAAAATTCCGATTTTAACAACTACCGACCAATATCAATCTTACCCGTTATAGAGAAGATATTGGAAGAAATAGTATGCAGACGATTACAGACTTTATAGAAAAATATAATGTCATACATAAAAATCAATTTGGTTTCCAAAAAGGAAAGAATATAAACAAATTACTAGGTAACTTCTCAAGCCATATAAACGAAAACCTCAGCAAACATAACCACTGCTTAGCTTTGTTTATAGACTTTAGAAAGGCTTTTGATACTCTGTCTCACAACAAACTTTTGTCTATATTGGAAAAGAATGGCATACGTGGAAACTCCCTGGATTGGTTTAAAAACTATCTGGAATTACGGTCGTATCGGGTTAAAATTTACAGTACCCTTAGTAATAAAACTTCAACTGAACATGGTGTGCCACAAGGATCGAAGTTAGGCCCACTCTTATACATTTTTATACGCAAATGATATGATGAACACCCTACAGAGGAGCACAACTTTGCATACGCGGACGATACTGCCATTATAGTAGTAAATAAAAACATTAAATCCGCGATTGAAGTGATGCAACACCAACTGGACACTGTTTAATAAATGGTTCGCCACGACTTTGGGTTATCAATAAACGCAAATAAAACGAAGGCCATGCACAATAAAGCCACCGCATTTTGGTAATACATCAATAGATCTGAAATTTCACAACACAGATTGTCTACATAATTCAGGTAACAACAACTGCAAACACTCAATGTTCTACATACATCGAAATTGTCAAAACCTACAAATACTTAGGGGTAATAGTTGACGATAACTTCAAATGGAAACCCCATATAGTACAGCTACAAAAAAAACTAAGGAAATCAGCTTTCATGTTACATCACCTCAGCAACTGCTCATCATATAAGGTCCTAAGGCAAGCATACTATTCATTAGTTGAATCTTATCTGCGACACGGAGTGACAGCATGGGGAACATCTACACACTGTAGGGAACTACAACAAGCACAGAATCGAATTTTAAAAATAATATGGAAAAAACAACCCGCCAAAACTAAACCAAAACACCAATGTTATCAACAACATTACTAGAACTACATCCAGCAACATCATAACAACCAGCAACGACACAATCAGCAACAACATTACCAACAACAGCACAATTACCAACAACAATACTGCAATCGTCACAAGAACAAACCACATTCAAACAACAATAATACAGATGACAAAAAAATTGTCAAAGATTTACATGTCCTTAACATAAAAGGAATATACAATACAACAATAGTGAACGAATTCATCAATGAAAGTAGATTCCTGATTCCTATTGATCATGAACATAATACCAGAAGAAGGTCACAAAGAAGATTAAGAGTCGAACGTTACCGCAACAACTACGGCAAAAGCACGTTAAATGTCTCTTTGCCCCTTATTTTAAACACAATACCAACAAATATACTAGGAACAACAAATCCACATAAAAAGAAGAAATTAATAAAAAACTTTTTTCTAGAATCGCAATGAATGCAACCTTATAAATGAATTTACAAAATATTTTTACTTTCCTGCAGACAAGCCCTGTTGCTTAGCGGGTACTAGGTTAATTTTTAAAATGTATTATATATATAATTCAATAAAATGAATGAAAATGAAAAAAAAAAAAAAAAAAAAAAAAAAAAAATTGCAAAATTTTTTTATATTAACATATAAATGACAAATAAACAAATAAAATGAGATCAAATCGATCAATGTGCCTTCAGAAATAAAAAAATATGACAATACAAATCTTATCATGTATAAACGTGAATATCTTAAAATTTTATATTATCATACGAGCCCGATTTTAACTTATAATTATTTAAAACTACGGAAGTGTCAAGCAATTTAATGTTGGATTTTTAGCGTACTGTTAAACTAAAGTGAAGAAAAACCAAAACATAAAATCCGATCCATTTATTTAGCACTTTTCCATAATGTTTTTGTGATAACATGTACAACTCAAGATATATTGGACACCATAATTCTAGAAGTTTCGAGTGGCCTTCAATTTGAGTTAGCCTTTAACGATTTTTGGAAAAAAAAAATGTAGCAGAGCATTCAAAGTTTATCCGATTCATTCTATAGTTCAAGATATACATATATCACTTTATAATTCTAGAAACCGCGGATGTACTACTCATTGTGTGCTGCATTTTTTTACTTTCTGTAAATTTTGAAGAACACGGTCGATTTAATATCAGTCAGTCATTTGTAGAAACAATTTAATTTTTTACTTAACTTGTAGCTCATTTAAAAAAAAAACAAACCACATCAAATGACTGTTTTATGATTTTACATTCATTATTTACAGTTGTTTTTTTTTATTTAAAAATGTAAAAAAAATGAATTTTTGTTTATTTTCTACTAACATATGTGGCTCATTTTTATTACAATTTTGGTTAATTTTCTGAATATTAACAAACAAATGACAATGCTAGTTGAATTTACTGAAATATAAGTCGTAATTTGTTTAAGTAAAACTTCATTTATTTCACAGGTCAACAGCAAAAAAAGGCTTAACTAACCACTATGTAGATTTGATGCATCATGGCTGCCTAAGTACAAAAATGGTAAAATTTTTCAATTCTATGGATAATTTTTTTTTTAAAAATTTTTAAGTAAAATTGACAATATTTTGAGACATTCTTCTCCACTTATGTTGTCATAACTCAAAAACAACTGGTCCGATTTTGTCAAATTAAATTTACAAAAATTAAGGTTTACAATATCTTTAAAGAACGTGTACAAATTTTTTTAATGCGATCAATAGTTTCAAGTTATGAAACAAATTGTTAGCAAAAAAAAAAAAAAATGCTAAAAAAAAAAAAAAAATTGAAAAACAAAAATCTGGAAAAAATCGAAAACTGCAAAAAATATTACTTTTTATTTTTTTTGTAGTAAAGCTACATATCATGCGAATTAAACTAGATATGGATCGTAAAAATCGATGCATGCTTTACATTTTTATTTACAATTAATTGAAGGTATCGCATATTTACAAGCACTGTAGAAAATTGTACCTACTATATAATGAAAATGCAGAACATAAAAACTCAGGTGCATTTACGACACGCATTTTGGCAAAACCCCTTTGGGAAAAACCTCTATGACATTTTTATGATTCTAATAATTAAAAAAAATAAGTAATAAACAAAAGATTGTTTAATTTTACGATTGCGGTAGGATAGGAATAAAACGCTCATAAATGTGCGTGTACGCTGAAGTGCTCTTATTTTCCGTTAACTACCTGTAACGGACGATTTTTTTTTTTTTCATAAAAGTCCTTAATGTTTTTTAGGAGTCTTGGGAATAATAAAAATTTGCAGCACACACAAACTGTATCCACACAAAGGGTTATCCCAAATTATAGTATCAGTATTTATAAGATCTCCTTGACCCTTTTTATTCATTCAAGAAGTGTTTGCGATAACGCAAACATCATTTAATACCTACACAAAAATTAGAGTCATACAGCTTAGAAGTTAAAAACAATTTTCAAATATTAATAAAAATGAGCCAGAAAGCCAGAACATTTTATGTAAAAACGATCCAGATTTATTTTGTTATGTGTGCGGCCAATATATCACCGGGAAAAAACTGACTAAGCTAGTTGCTTTGGTGTCGGTAATGTCTTCTCTCGATTTATAACGAGTTTTCTCAGAGACCGCACTATACGTGTTGTTTTAGATGGGGTCTCATCAAACGAGTTTCAGCTAAATTCAGGGGTTACCGCAAGGTTCTGTTCTTTCTCCTACCCTTTTTCTTATTTTTATTAATGACCTTCTTGGTCAGACCATCAACCCTATCTACTCTTTTGCAGATGACAGCAACATTTGTCATTCATTTCATTCGATCATAGGCCCAAGCTCTTTGGAGATAGAGGGCATGCGGCAGAACATGAATGACACACTCAATCAAGACCTTTCTATAATCTCCGAGTGGGGTCCTCGCGAATAAGGTCGATTTTAATGCACGCAAGACCCAATGTTGTATGTTAACCCACAGACGGGCTGTGGAATTGACATTGTCATCTGTAACTATGGATGGTATAGGTATTGAGGAATCGGATACTCTTGATGTTCTGGGCATGAGAATACAGTGTGATGTCCGTTGGAATAAGCACGTATTTCAAGTGTCGAAAGAGGCATTCAAGTGTCTCGGTTTTCTAAAACGGTGCAAGACTTACTTCACTCCATCCGATCTCCCTACTATTTATACCAGCTATATCCGGCCAAAAATGGAATACAACTCTCATATATGGGCAGGGGCTCCATTGTCTATTCTGAAGCTTCTGGACCGTGTTCAGGGGAGGGCGGTGAAGCTTATCAATGACAGTAGTGTATCCAACTCTATTGATTCATTGGAGCATCGTCGGAAATGTGGGTTGTGTGACACTTTTCTATCGATATTACCATGGGAGATGCTCATCTGAGATAAGTGAACTTATTCCACGAGCCCGAGTTTTTATTCGTAATACTCGCTTATCTAGTAGAGCACATCCGTTTGTAGTTGATTGTCCTGTGTTTCGCACAACGCATTACAGAGAAAATTCGTTTTTTAGTCGAACGATTCGTATGTGGAACAACTTCCCGCAGAAGTCTTTCCTGTTACTTACAATTTAGAAAAATTAAATCAAATATCCACAAACACTACTCCCTCTTTCCTCCTTCCCATACCTTATTTGCCTGATCAATACAATGCACTGCATGAGTAGGGGGCATCCCCTGAGTATTGGTTAAATTATAAAAAAAAAAAAAAAAAATATTTCTTAATTAAAATTTGAATTTTTCATATTCCTGATTTCAATTTTTTTTTTCATTTTACAGACGACACTTGGAAATTTTGAAGCTATGGAGAGAAACAGCGAACCACGCATCCGAGTGTTATTTTTGTTTAAGTACAAAAAGCGGTTTTGGAAAACATATGCGATGGTCTTACCCCACGAGGTCTGCTGATGGGTTTACACTTGCAGTTCTACATTCACAAGAAATAGAATATGCTCAAGATCGGGGTGCAAGCTGTAGTCATGTGCTTTCATCTTCACCAGTACACTCAACCTCAAGTATGTCTTACCAATCAGATATGTCAGATCCAGCACTACCATCTACAGCTGAAAATGACGAGTTCATCCCACACAAACATTTCTCGCCGAGACCATGGAATCAAGATCAGCTTAATGATGTAATTAGAGACCTTGGATTGTCGAAAAGATCTTCTGAATTACTTGCGTCCCGGATGAAAGAAACAGGTCTCATAACTAAAGAAACTAAAGTTCCGTATTACCGTACTCGAGAAAAAGACTTACTTCATTATTTTGCTGAAGAGGATGACTTTGTGTACTGCACAGATATTTCTGGTTTGATGACTGCCATGGGCTTACAGAGATATGATTCAAACGAATGGCGTTTATTTATCGACTCATCAAAACGCAGCTTGAAGTGTGTCCTTTTGCATAATGGAAATAAATTTCACTCCTTGCCGATCGCACATTCAACCAAAGTAAAAGAAGAATACTCTGTAATTGCATTGGTCATGAAGAAGATAAAGTATGATGAACATAAGTGGGTAATTTGTGTTGATCTTAAGATGGTAAATTTCCTCTTAGGCCAACAAAGCGGCTTTACCAAAATATCCTTGTTTTATATGTTTATGGGACAGCAGAGCTAAAACAGAACATTGGAAGAGAAAACAATGGCCTTCTAGGGAAACACTAGTTCCAGGTACGCCAAATGTTATAAATGTGGCTCTAGTGCCCCGAGATCGCATCATATTACCCCCTCTTCACATTAAACTTGGTCTGATGAAACAATATGTTAAAGCACTTAACAAAGATAGTGAATGTTTCCAGTATATTTCAAGGAAGTTTCCCAATCTAAGTATGGAAAAGCTGAAAGCAGGCATATTTGATGGCCCACAAATTCGCAAATTGGTGAACGATACTGAATTTGGCAGTTCAATGTCAGAAATTGAGAAGAATGCATGGGATTCGTTTGTATGGGTTATTCAAAATTTCTTAGGAAATAACAAGGGTGATGATTACGTTGCGCACGTTGAAGAGATGTTAACTCACTTCCAGAATCTTGGATGCAACATGAGCATCAAAGTACACTACCTGCACAGTCACTTAGATCGTTTTCCTGAAAATCTAGGAGACTTGAGTGAAGAACAGGGCGAACGATTCCACCAAGATATCCGGACAATGGAGGAACGATACCAGGGTCGCTGGGATGCACACATGATGGCTGATTTTTGCTGGAGTATTCAGAGTAACACTTCGTTATTCAACAATAGTAGAAAATCGACTAAAAGAAAATTTCAGAGTTTGTAGTTTATAATACATATTTATTTATTTATTTTCTTGTTTTATTTATTATAATAAATGTGAATAATAAAATATAAATTTTCTACTATTTAATTTATTTATTTATTTACATTTAAGCTCATCCAACACAAATGTCTTTCCGAAGAATAGAATCAGTATATTCTAGGTAGGGTTTTGCCAAAAAATACACGAATGTTACTATGTAATGCATTTTTGATGTGAAAATTTGTACATAGCATGGGGAAAATGTTTTCAAAATTCAATCAATCGAAAGAAGAACATTAACTACTCAATTTTATGTATATCAGACAAAAAACTAAAATTTGGTGAAAATGAGCGAATTTACTTAATTGTGAATAAATTCGAAAAAAATCAATCGATTTTTATGATCGATATCTCATTTTGTTCCTATTACATGTGGCTTTGCGATAAAGCAATAAATCTGAACGATTTTTTGCCGTTTTCGATTTTTTATGATTTTTTAAAACAAAAAAATTTGCTATTTTCACGTAAAAAAAATATTTTTTCCCTCAATTTTTTATTATAACTCCGAAACTACTGAGCCGATTGAAACGCAATATATTAACGGATTAAGGCTATGTAAATTTCAGTTTTTCTAAATTTATTTGAATAATATCGGACTAATTTTTTTTTAGTTATCATTAATTATGTGGAGAAACGTCTAAAAAAATACTTAAAAAATTTTTAAAAAAAAACCTCTCCATAGAATTTCAAAATTGAACCATATTTGTACTACTGGGACCACAATACATCAAAATTGTATAGTGGTTTTCAAAGCCCCTAAAATTTTTTAAAAATTGTTGCCTTGTGTTTTTAACCACATTTGCAGTGGTCTTTACCTATTTATTTTATTCTAAGTGATATAATAATATTTATGCTAATGTTTATCATTTAAATAAGATTTTACCCTGTAATTGTTTAAACAGCACATGTGTAATTCAATTTTAAGTTAAATTTTTCTTAACTTTAACCTCAATCTTCGCAAAACGCAGATGTGTAACGAAATTTTGGCAAATTCGGACTTATAACAGAAAGGTTACACTAAAATCAAAAATTTTATAAGCGAAAATTGTTTATTGTTTATAACTTTTTCAGCACCCAAAAATTGTTTTACGCAAACGAAATATTGCTTTTTAATGCATTTAAAATGAGCTAATGAGCTAATCCAAAAAAAAATTGTGTGCCACTAATTTGAAATTTTTTGTTTTTAAAATATATTTTTCCAAATCCGGACACATTTTTTAAAATTCGAAAAATTGTTTTAATTTTTGTATTAAAAATACAAAAATTGTTTTTTTTAGTCTCTCTATATTTTCATATATTTAGTTAGAATATTGTTCTGCCTCAAGTAATAGAATATAATATTAGATTTTTGGACTAAGCCAATTATCTTTTTCTCTTTGCAGACAACTGATGATATGGGTGATGCCAATGAAACAATTGTATTGTCTATCATGAAAATGATCAAACTTTTTCAAAAGCAACAAATAAAATTTAATATGACAATATCATATAAGATTTTTGGACTTGAGGTAGAACAATATTTTAACTAAATATTTGTAAAAAATTTATGCAAAGTTTCTTTGAAAATCGTATTGTTGGAAATGCATTTTTAAATTTTACCTGTCTATACTTTTTTCGGTATGGTTTTGTTTTCATTTTCTCTGCTTCTCATTCTAAATCTGCGTTTAAATTTTGTGTGTTGAAATCAATAATTGTCAAACAGCCTACGTATTTTAAACGAAATTGCAATAATAATGGTTGTAAGTATAATATTCTGCTACTTACAACAGGATATATTAGCAATATAGCTAAGATAGTGTACTATTTGTGGTAATAGTTGTTGTAATTCAATTATCTTTTATATATGAAGGTATTTTATAAAATTGTGTGTATGTGTGCTACTGCTATAATACATACACCATTTGCATATGGGCAGTGGCGAATCCAGCTCAAGTTTTTGGGGGAATATAATTTTTCAAAATGTTTTTTTAAGCAAGGTTGAAAATTGAATCGTATAACAGGTTTAGTAAACGATTTATTTTTTTATTTAGGTAAAAGCTTGAAGTTTCTTAAATTTGTATATAAAACAAGCATTTTTTAATATGAACTTGCAAATTAAAGAAAATCCCGATAAAACTAACGAATAGTTAAATTCAAATTGTATATGGGAGACAAAAAAATTTTATCCGTTGGACTGTTATTTGTCAAGTTATTGAGGACAATAACATTTATAAATTCAAAAACATGGTCATTAGAGCGTTATACCGTAAATATTTGATGGATATTTGCAACTCTTAAAGAGGAATATAAACGCTTATGGCCGAATAGATTTTTAAGAAATTTTTCTGAGACGGATTTTATCTAAAAAAATGTTGGCTTTGAAACCAAAACATTTTTATTTTTTCTTGTGTTATAATGTTACAAAACCGGCTAAATCAGTATTCAAGAGTTCTCGGCTACTCCAGAAAATTATTCAAGGCTCAAACTATTAGTGAAAGAGTAATTTTGAAGACCCCTAAGTGTAAAAATTCAGAATTTTTTAAATTCAAAGCTCTATAGCTGACGGCAATGTATGGGCGTAAAATAAAATTTTTACATACCTTTCATTTGATATCCACTTCCATTATCATGAAATTTACATAATTATTGCTCTAATTTCATGTGATCAAATTTTTAACTTTAAAAACCACTAATGTTGTATTTTAATATTTCCTCTAAAGTTAAGAAAAATTATTTTAAAGACCTTTTTAACAAAATGTACTTTACTTGCCTGTTTCTGATGTTATAATTTCCAAAATTCAGTATTTTTAATTTTTTGTCATAAATTAATAATTTTACGCCGAATAATTTTTTAGTTGGCTGAAGCTGTTGAGTAGTGATTTATCAAGTTTTGTGAAATTATATGACCATAAAAATACGTTTGAGCAAAATCCTTACCATCACTTAAATAGTCTGAATATTTTTTTTTTTTCACTTGCCATTAAATGCCACTAATGTTTTTTTTTCAATTATTTTATAAAAATTACATTTTTCGGATTTTTGGCATGTAAGCAATTTTTGAAAATATTTTTATTTTAAAAAAATTTTATGAAATATATATGAAACCTCTTAACTTTGTAGTAATTTACTACACTCATAGTAATCCATGTATAAAAATACGAAAAAATGTCCAAATCAAGAAAACTTTTGTGAAATTAACCAAAATTTTGTTTCTTTTACGAAAGTTTTCATTATTTTAATTTTAGTTTCGAATTTTTATATATGGATTATTATGAGTTTACCATAACCATACTTACCATACAACTTTTAATAATATTATACAAAAATCCTTAAATAAACTTGTATTTTTTAGAGATTTTTTAAAATTTCTTATCATTTTTTGTATTTTGCTTTCCAAATTTGTTCTCCAAATTTTGATAATACGTCAAGGGCAGCCGACAAAATCTATTTAATTTAATCATGATTCAAAATAAGAAACCCTGTTATTTTAAAGTTATTTTAAAGTTATGTTGTGTCTTTTTTATATTTTTTATTTTTTAATCGGTTTCGGAAGGATCCCAGCAAAAAATAGTGCTTACCCAGAAGCGCTTCCGGAAGGCATTATTTAATGACGAAGCGCTTCTAAAGCATATAAAGAAGGCAATGATTTTTGCTCCGGATGTCCCACTTGGTATGTCTCTTTTAAGCAGGTGAAAAGCGCTTCTTTCAGTCCTAGAAGCAATAAATTCATGCTTTTTCGTATGTTGACAACATCAATGCTTCATGGTATGCATTCCTTATTGCTTCATTGTATGCATTATTCACTGCTTAAAAGAAGGCATTTTGGGAAGCACTACAGAATGCCTTCCGTAATTGTTTTATACAAGGTGGCGCAAAAATAACCTTCCGATGTTTTTTGGCTGTAATTTAAAAAAAAATGAAAAACTTTGATTCTTCTTGTGGATTATTTTTATTTGGTATTTTAATTTTTTTTACATCAAGTCGAGAATATGATGTCTTGTAAATGGCCCGCCGTCACAGTTGATTGGTCATTTTGAGCCCTTTTTATGGCATTTTCCATCACTTTGGCCAAAACTTCCGGCGATAGGTCCTCACATTCTTGACGGATATTGTCTTTAAGAGCTGCAAGAGTCTGAGGCTTGTTGACATAATCCCGCGACTTCAAAAAGCCCCACAAAAAGAAGTCTGGAGCGGTCAAATCTGGCTGATCTTGCTGGCCAGTGCAAATCCCAAAACGGGAGATTAGGCGCCCGTTAAATGCATCCCTTCAGCATATCGGTTGTGGCACGTGCAGTATGTGCCGTTGCACCGTCCTGTTGGAACCACATGTTTTCAAATCCCATTCATCAAGTTGCGGCAAAAAGAACTCGGTGATCATTGCTCTGTAGCGCGCTCACCATTCACAGCAACCGTTTTGCCCGCGCCGTCTTCGAAGAAAAAGGTCCGATGACTCCCC
>JAEKOY010000911.1:0-16606 GCA_021234595.1 Delia radicum | reverse complement strand
ACATCATAACATTGCAATTTACGATATTTTGTATTAAAAAAAAATATTTTTTTTTTATTAAAAATGTAAAACAATATTTTTTTAAGTCGATTCAATACCGGTACTAAACCGGTATTAAGAGAAACGTTTACGGTAGTTTTGAAATCAAGCAATTCGGTATTGGTGTCGGTATGGGTTATGAATTTAAAAGTGGTTTGAATTGGGTGAAGATATTAGAAATGTATTGGTCGCCAACCTTGGTATTTACTTTAATATATTGAAAGTGTGTATCAAAAAACATTTTCAACAGTTTGGAATGGCGAGGAATTATCAGAAAAATTTGAAACCGTCTCAGGAGTTAAACAAGGTTGCATACTATCCCCCACTGCTTTTTTCCCTATATGTTAATGACCTATATGAACAACTTGAAGGTTTTTTACATATATGTCGCTTAATGTGAGATTGCTGCTATATGCGGACGATATTGTGCTAATAGCTGACGAAGTATCAGTATTACAAAGAATGATTAAAAACTTAAAAGTTTACTGCAATTACTGGAATTTGGAAGTCAATTTATCCAAGTCAAAGATAATGGTGTTTAGAAATGGTGGGCGCATAGCTAGAAATGAGCGATTGTTGTTAACGGAGCGGAAATAGAAATAGTTAATGAATACTGCTATATTGGAACGATATTATTATTTTCAAAACACGTGGAGAAAAGGACATATTCAGCAAAAAATTGCATCAATAGCACATGGAGCAACTTCCTTAGTAAATACGAAATTTCTTTCGGAGCTAAAATTCGTCTATTTAAGGCTGTTTGTCGCTCGATACAATCGTATGGTGCTCAGATATGGGGTCACTCGCATTTTGAAGAAGTAGATGGCCTACAAAGATTCTTTTTAAAACGAATTCTTAAGTTACCTAAATTTACACCTACTTATACTCTATTGCTTGAGTCGGGAATGGAAGACGCTCATTTATTTACACTTGACCTACATATGAGATATATTACACAAACGCTATTTCAGTACACGGAAGTTCGGCTTCCTCATCAACTTAGTTTATTGGCATTAACGCATAAAGTTTCTTGGGCGAAAAATTTAAATGCTTTAGGTCAAGATAGCAACATTGAACTATCACCAAATTTATCGACGGCGAACTACATAGAAATAAAAAATCACCAAAACCGTTTAAACAGACTTAGCCAATCTGAATCGTTTTATAAAAACCTAACGGCAACAGTTGCTCACTTTTATTTTAATGATGAAAATAATCAGTCGAATATTATGTGGATATTCAAAGCACGTTGCGATCTTATAGACTTAAATGGATCCAGATTTTCGAGGAGAATTAATAAACGATGTTCATTGTGTAATATGGGAGAAAAGGAGAATATCCAACATTTTATTGGAATATGCCCAATTCTAAATACCTTTAGGCTGCGATTTTTTAATAAGATAACGTTATCAGAAGATGAAATAATTAGATATTGGAATGGGCTGAACCACTGGCAGCACTTAACAAAATACATTATCAATGCTTTGTCATATCGTAAAACCTTAATATTAGAATACAACAACTAAATATGTAAAATAAAAATTATTGCTAATCTCTATTTTTCCGGATAACGACATAGTCACAGCCGTGTATTCATTAAAATTATTTTATTAACGTTTAAAAAAATACATCAATAAAGAATTACTACTACTACTACTTTAATAACAGTTTGGTTTTTTACAATTTAATATCAGCAAAAATAAATTAATTTTGCTTTCCTGGAACCACAGTGCATTGTAAATATTTTCATTTATATGAATTAAAACTAGCAAAGAATATATACTTGGGTATGAAAAATATTAGTCTTCAAAATAGATACATAGCACGATAAATATTGAGCCCTTAACATCATGCAGTTGGTTTTTAGGAAATACATGCGAGTATTAAAAAACACGTTAACACAACAATGTTGTCTTAAAGGATCGGCAGAATTGTACACTGATAGAATTTTCTTCCATAGTATTAATGAAACGATTTCATTAAAATCGATTCATTGGTTTAATGAAAAATTTCATTAACTGAATGAAAATTCATTATTATTGGTATTTTTTTCATGAACATTTTTTATGATTTTTCATAACTTCATAAAACAAATTCATTAAATCAATGAAAAATTTTCAAATTTTTTCAATAACTATAATGTGAACTATAATCGTCGATCGTTTTTGCACACTTTCTTAGAAAATCCAACATTCAGTGGTTCGAAAATTTCTAAAAATACTTAAGATTCCTAAATCTACAGTATGTAGTGTTTTTAAATCGGTATAATGCTACATTAAGCATAAATAGGAAACCAAGACACGTGGAAAAATGTAAGGTTAGGAACCCAACTTTGGAGAGAAAGGTATTAGCATCAGTACAATGAAATCCTGGAATATCTGACCGCGATAAAGCCAAAAAATGTAAAACAAGCAGAAGCAATGTCCAGCGAATACGTGTACGTAATGGATTGAAGGCCTACTGAGCAATTAAATACCAAAACCGGACAGAAAAACAAGAATCTGTTGCCAAAACACGTGCTCGTCTGTTGTATACCAACATTTTAACGAAGTTTAAAGGTTGCATTATGATGGATGATAAAACCTACTTAAAATGCGATTTTAAGCAGTTACCTGGAAACAAATTTTATATTGCAAAGGAGCATGGAAATGTCTGCGCTAAATATAAGTATACCAAGTTGGATAAATATGGCAAAAAATTCATGATATGGCAAGCGATTTGTAGTTGTGGGTTGAAGAGTCCTGCTTTTGTGACATCATCAAAAATGACGTCTGAATTATACATAAAGGAATGTCTCCAAAATAGAGTATTACCAATGATTGAAAAGCACAACAATTCCGTCAAATTTTGGCTGATCTAGCAACATGTCATTATTCGAAATTAACCAAAAAGTGGTATAAAGACAAAGGGGGTAGATGTAATACCCAAACACATGAATCCTCCTAACTGCCCACAATTTCGACCAATCGAAAGATATTGGGCAAATGTAAAAAATAAATTGAAGAAGAGTAATAAAGAAGCAAAAAATTAAGTTATAATGTTACAAAAATGGAACCAGAGTGCTAAAAAAGTAAAGCCGAAGGATGTGCAAAAATTAATGGGGAGCATCAAAAAACCTTCCGTTCTTTTTTTCGTAACAAAGAAAATTAATTTATTTGTATGATTTTCCTTAAAGCTGAATAAATTTCCTTTAATTTGGTTGTAAAATTTATAAAAATGTGTCTGTTATTTACAAAGTTATAACTACTTTTGTTCGTCCAGATTATAACTGGGCCATTCTTTATAAGAAAATATGTCATCTTTTAACACTAATTATAAAAAATGTAAGGAAAGATTTGAACAATTTTGTAAAAATAAAACAATAAAAGCAGAAATAAATTAAAATTGGACCAGACCAGCCCTTATAATAATATCAACGAATGATAATTTCTCAATAACCACCAAATTAATGCTATGCTAAAATAATCATAAAAAGTGCAAATTATTAAATATCAACAAAATAAAAATTTCATATACTTATGAAATTTCATTGGGTCAATGAACCATTCATTAAAATTGATTTAATGAAACACCTTTCATTGACTCAATGAAACGTTTCTTTGGGGACTTTTTTATGAAAAATTCATTAGATTAATGAAGGAATTCATTAATACTACGCACAAATTTCTATCAGTGTAGGAAAAAAAGGAACGACTTGAAGTCGACTGTGTCGATTGCTGATGAAGGATTTTTTTTTTTAAATAAAGGAAGAAGAAAACAATTTCATTAAAAAATAGTTCAAGGGAGAAATTTGTGTAAAAAAAATATTTTGTAAAAATAAATTTTTGAGAAAAAATTCCTTTTTTCAATATTATTATCTTTTTAACATCCCGGTTAAAAAATGTATGTGTTATTCAAAATAACTTACAAAACAAGAATTCTGATAAAATTTGAGCGGACTTTAAAATTTGGACAATTAAATTTTGTGCAGTGAGTAGAAGCGGTTAACGGAATTTCAGGACATTTGATTCCAGGGGTGGGAAAGTAGTTGCCTACGCGGATGACATAGTGCTGCTGGTCAAGGGGAAAATTTTGCCCACGATCAGCGAGATTATGCAGGTGAGGCTGGGGCGAGCTCTCGGCATGGGTGAAAGATAGGGGACTGGGTGTAAACCCTAAAAGACCTGAACTTGTGCTTTTTGCCAGGAAGTATAAAATAGAGGATTTTAGGAGGCCAGTGTTAGATGGCGTCGGGTTAACTCTATCGGACGGTGCTATTGGGTTGCTTCCTAGACAGCAAATTGTCTTGGAAGAGAAATACTCAGGAAAGGATGAAAAGGGGACTCAATGCCTACACACAGGGAAAATATTAGTTGGAATTCATTGAATCCCATTAAAAATCTTTCACATTGATTTAAAAATGATAACAAGTACTTACTATATATAATTAGAACAAATTAACCATCTTTATTATCCAACGACAATGTCCTCAACAAATTAATAGTTTTTTTACCTAAATCAATTGTTACCTAAACCAAATTTGAATATTAAATAAATGTTTTGTAATGTATGATGGTTGCAACCATTTTGAAATTATATTATCATTCATTTGAATCTATTTTTGTTTGCAAATATAATAATATTGGGCTTAGAAATAATTTTAATGTAATAATTAAATATTACCAATTATTCAGGAACTTTTATCATCATATAGCCGTGTGTACTAATATCATTTAATAAAAATTCGGTTACATACACAAAAGTAGATTTGATTGGGCTAATTAACAGAAATTATCTTTGCAACTAAGGAATCGGTTATTTTAAAACTTCAAATAAAAAAAATCACAAAAATAAAAACACAACATAAAATTTTAAATACAAATTAATATTGAAAAAAAAAAAAAACATCTTAGCAAAATATTTAAAAATTAAAAATAAAAAAAATCAATTATTAAAACAAAGCCTGATGGAAATGGCTATCACTTTGTGTACATATCAACATTCATCAAAACGGTATTTAAATTTTTGTTTCAAATATCTAAATAATAATAGTATACGAAGAATAATAAAATGTTCTTTACAGAAATTTAATGCATTGAAGATGACTTCATATTCCGATTAATACGTATGCAACAACAAATGCAAGTCCATTACTGGCCACAAATGTTTCCGAAATTTCAAGTTATTTTTCTGAAAACTAAATTTTTTTCAAGCAGAAAAACGTCTTCTGGGTTGTGTTCTCTTATGTATATTCCTTAGAACAACTACATCAACATTTGTGTATCTGTTTTCATTGTTTTAAAAGGTAATATTTGACGGAATCCTATACAAATTAGAAGTCTGTATAAAATTATTGTAGTCTATGTACATCAGATTCATCAGGTTCTAATATGTCTGTCTTTCGATAACCGCTTAGAATCAACAATTTTTTTAAAAACAAAGCCAGATTTTGAGGCAGATGTTTGCAGAAAAACCACTCAGATTTTAACCCTTCATATAAAAAAAAAAGCATTTCATTGAATTTAAAAGAAATGGAGCACATAAATTGCATTCTTTAGAAAATTCTACGATTCTTTACCATCCTCCCCATAGGCATGTTTTTGAATTTTAATGCGCTTGCATTAAATCACTATAATTTTAGAGGGGAAACCCCCAGATTTTCTGGGGAAAACCCACAGATTTCCTTTAAATATATGACACTTAATGCCTATATTTATTATATTATTCCTACTTCATCGGATATCTTTAACCCACTTTAGCCTCGAATCCGAATGGCCGGGACAAAAATACCCATACTTAATATAAACTATGACCACAAGAAGAGAATATAAAGAGTTTGGATCGAAAAAAAAAATGTACACTTGTTTAAAATTATTATTTCGTGTAACTTGGCTCATATAAGGTAAATGTTTTCACTTTTCATCAAAAAATGCCCACGAAATTTAGAGAATAACATCTTTTAGATTTTTTTAACTAACTAACAAGAAAATAGCAATCAACATCTCCAAATTAGGCATTTTAAAAAATCTTTAAAATTAATTTAAAAAATATGTGTTTGAATTTTTATAAAATTTGTGTGTCATTTTGGATTCCAAGCTAAAGTGGATTAATGAAAAAAGAATTACATATCTCAATAATTTTGTGTATATTAAATGAATAACTAAATAAATATAAATTTTTCCGAAACTTCTAATTTTGAGAATTTTTAATAGAACTGCTTTTTTCCAAAATGGGCCATTCTATTCTCGGCAGATTTGCGGAGCGGGTTAACGTTTTAAAAAAAATAGGGTTAACGTTTTTCCTTTTGCAATCATTTGTATTAAAACTGAGGGGTATAATGAACAAAACTCGACAAATCGTTATTTTAAGCGACATCCTCTTGTATAAACACTATTTTTTTCCGGGTCGATAGTTTTTTAAGTAGAATTTTATATTATACATAATTTTAAACTAAATTTACCAGAATTAAAGCCATACTTATGGTCTCCTAAACAGCGTCCAGTGCAATTTGAATACAGTACTTTTATCAAACCAAATAGAAGTCAGTGTCTGATGATTTTTCTGTTTTATTCCAATAGAAGCATTTGTGAGAGCATAAAAGGATTTTTATTATATTGCAGAAAACTCAAATGCTGTTTATACGATATTTTGTATTGTATTTAATTTAAATTTAATGTATTTTAATAAAAATAAAAAAATATATAATTTTGAAAAAAAAAAATTGGAAACGGTGTTTTCAATACTATAAGTAATTCGGTAGGATTAAGTAAAAAAAAAACTGTTGGGTAAACAATCATGTATATTCAATTCGGTAGGGCTAACTACAAATTCAATCGTTCTAATAAAATATGGCTTACAACTATCGAATCGACATTTGAATTTATGATAGTACGTGTGACTGCGAAAATTCGGTTGGCAAAAAATTCGGTTGCAACAATGAATATGTTTTCTGTGTGTACTACACATGCAGAAACTCTATCGGTAAGAATTGGGGACTAAGACCTGATATGGTAAACTGATTTACACGTCGGTAGTTAGACCTATTCTCACTTATGGATGTACTGTCTGGTGGGATGCATTGAGAGTGGATAGCTGTAGGAAGATGCTCAACAAGGCCCAAAGGAGTGCATCTCTTGGCATTACAGGCGCGAGGAGAAGCACTCCACAGGCAAGCGTTAGATATCATATTGCATCTGTCCCCAATTGAACATTATGTGATGAGTGTGGCTGTTAGGAACTTATTTAGGCTCTACGAGTCTGCGCTGGTAAGACCTAGGAGGGATTGATCACACAAGAATACTGTACGAAGTAGGACTGATTGATCAGGGTAATATTCTCGAGGGAATATCGGATCATAAGATCTTGACCATAGATTTCGGTGGAACACCTCCGGTGGACTTCCAAAATGGACACAGACTCCCAGATGAGTGCAGTATCTTCCAAGCTGAGATCGTAGCGATCTGGAGGCGACGGAAGTGATACTGGGTCACATCGTTGGGGGGGATCTAGGGTGGCAATTTATGTCGATAGTCAGGCAGCGCTCAGAGCACTGACAAACTACACTGTGCGCTCGCCCCTGGTCGCACGATGTAGGTGTGCTCTGAGGGAGCTCATAAAGGCATTCACAGTGAGGCTGTGTTGGGTACCCGGACACTGCAAGGTGGATGGCAATGAGTTGGCGGACGAACTTGCGAGGGAGGTTCAAATCTGGACTTGGGGGTAAGGGACGGGGGGGGGGGGGGGGTAAAGCCCCCTATGTTACTACTTTGAGGTTATACGGAAGGGATTCCGCGAAACCGTTAACCAGTCATGGAGTGACAGAATGGATTGCAGGGTGTCTAGGGTCGTTATGGCCCGCATTGGACGCAGGGGCAACCAAGGTTCTTTTGGGACTGGACAGGGAGGGACTCAGGACCCTTACGGGGTTCTTGACCGGTCATTCGTAAAATGTACAAATTTTCGTTTATTTTACAAAAATTTGTTTATTTTTTACATTTTTTGAAATTTTACGCATAGATTATTATCAGTGTAAGCTATGCTAAGTTTTGTTCGATACTGTCCAAAATTTCGGATATTCAACCTAATATCTAAAAATCGTGTACAAGGACAACAAATTATAAAACTTATTAATTCCTAATAATAATTGTAAAATCAAAATAACCACAACATTTTATTCATTTATATATTATTACGTTGAACGAAGAAGTTGTGATCAGAGAAAAACTTTAGTACAATAATTTATAACTTTTTGTTGAAACAATTTTGACATTGTATTTTCTTGATAATGATAAAGTACGAAATAGAAAAAATTTTCCATAATAAATATTCTAAGTTTTGGCATGGGTGTTCGAAAGTGTTCGACTTTTTTAAATAATTCGAGATATTTTTTGCTTTGAAAGTTACAAATCAAAATGATGCGTTACTTGTAGACTCATAATAGTCCATACATAAAAATACGAAATTATTGTCAAAACTACAAAAAATTTCGTAAAGTGTACAAATTTTCGTTTATTTTACAAAAAATTTAGTTATTTTGACATTTTTTCGTAATTTTACGCATGGATTATTATCAGTGTACAAATGGTACAATAGATCAGCTGGAAAATACAAATTTGTTATATAGCTAAAACTGAAATTGGCAATATATCTTGCAAAAATTATAATTTTTCACAACTGTTTTTTGTTTTTTGTCCTATTATAAATAAGAGAAGCGGCTGTTTCGATATTGAAATTTAATACGTTGAATCTAACAAATTCTAGGAAATAAACGCAATTTTGGAAACTATTGTTTTTATGTTATAAACTAGCTCTGTTATTAATGTTACACTATTAGTAAAATTTTTTGCAAAAACTTGGTGTAAATTAAACGAATATGTACGAAAGTCTTTCGTATAATGCACAAAATAATTTTTTGGTTTTACGAAGTATTTTTTTTATAAAAAAATCGCGCTTCAAAATGATGAAATTGTAAAAATCGATGAAAAAAGCGAAATTACAATAATTAGAAAATAAAAAATAATTCCATAAGCCAAGAAAGTTTTTATAAATCTTAAAACGCTGCATATATTTAAATTTGTTTAAAAAAAAATTATTTTGTAAAATAAAATTCTAATATGTATTTTACGAACAAATATGATACGACATTATTTCGCAAAAGAATTTCTTATTTTCGTTTCGTAAAATAAAAGAAATTTTCTTATATGTATATTACGAAAAAAGTGGCTATGAATGTTTCCGTTGGTAACGAAAAATTTTAAAAGTCTGTACCAAATTTATTTTCCTAAAATGTAAGAAAATTTCTTGCATTCTACGAGATAAGTAGCTACGAAAGTTTTTTTCTTAAATAGTTGCATGGATTTTTTCGGTGTACTAAAAGTTTGTTCACTTTGCAGAAAAGTAAGTTGCTATTTTTAATTAACTAAAGTTGAAATTGAATATAACTAAAACTTTGTAAGATTAAAAGTTTTATTTTTGCTGTTCTTCGAATTTTATCAGTTTTTCCGAAACGTTTGTCAGTTTTTCCGAAATTTTGGTGTCTGTTTATGCTTTTTCTGCTATTTTTACAGTTTTATTTCTATGAGTGTACTTCTCATTTCAAATAAAACACAAATAATTTTGGGGAATTTTCCTGTTTAACCCTTCACCCAAACCCCGCTCAGGCCATTAGGGTTATAACTATTTCTGAGAAAATTTCTTCAATCGCACCACGCTATGAGCAATGATGTATTGATAATAAAAATTATTTTTTATATTATTTGGAGACATAGTTCAAGCACCTAATGCAATTTCCAAGACTTTTTTAACGATGGCAAAAAAGGCCGATATCATTTCTTAATAGTTTTGGTGGTCTATACGGCTATGCTATGAAGAATTTAATATTTGCAAAAAATGCAGAAAAGTTATAACCCTAATACACATATATGTAAGACATATTTCTATATTGTCCATATACGAAACCATATACATATGTCCATATATTAACATATTTGAACATACTCGTATATGAACTTTTTTTTACCGGGATTGAAAATTGTCATAACGCCAAATTTATTTATAATTTTTATGAATTTTTTTTTTTTTTTATTTTCTCAAATTATTGATATTTGGTCCAACCTGCGCACGATTTATAATAATCATACGATTTATAATAATTTCAAAGCAACAAATAAAATCTAATATGACAATATAATATTAGATTTTTGGGCTTGAGGTAAAGGGTGTTTTTTTATACATGTATATACTTTCAGTTGACTGTCAACTGATTTATGTCTAGTTTGGTTTGGCATTTCAACGTGAATAGACTGACGCCTGAACAACGCTTCCAAAATGTGGAAATTTATTTTGAAAATCATTGTTCTGTTCGAAATACGTATAGCGCACTTTGTCCATATTACGGTCAACATAATCGTTAATCAGAGCAATTAATTCGATTAACTATGGAACGTTTTCGCACCACGTTTACTCTAAATGATAATATGCATTCACAGAGACGTCGTACAGTGCGTACAGATGAAGTCAATGCTGCTGTAGATCGTAGCGTAGAGGAAGACCCCAATCAGTCTATCCGCCATCGTGCACAGGAATTGGATATGTGTCCATCCACTCTATGGAAGATTGCGGAAAGATCTTGGTTTGCGTGCTTGCAAAATCCAACACGTGCAACAAGTGAAGCCACACACTAGCAAGGCGTTGATACCGATTTTTATAAGCGAATTTTGCTTAGCGCTTGAAGCTCACTTTTGGTTAAACGGCTACGTCAATAAACAAAACTGCCGTATTTGGAGAGAAGATAATCCTCAAGTGTATGTTGCGACACCGCTACATCCAGAAAAACTGAATGTTTGGTGTGCTTTATGGGCTGGTTGGAATCATTGGTCCGTATAAAAACGCTGCTGGTCAGAACGTTACAGGCAATGGTGGCCGCTATGATTACTGACTTTTTCGTTCATCAATTGAACCACCATGATATGCAGGAGCTGTGGTTTCAACAAGACGGCGCAAACATGTCACACAGCTCGTGCCACAATTGAAGGAAACATTTGGCAACCGCATAGTTTCACGTTTCGGACCCGTGAATTTGCCTCCAAGATCGTGCGATTTAACGCCGCTGGACTATTTTCTGTGGGAATATGTGAAGTTGCTACTCTACGCCGATAAGCCCGAAACGATTGACCACTTAGAGGACAACATTCGCAGCGTTATTGCCAATATACGGCCACAAATGTTGGAAAAAGTCATCTAGAATTGGATCTCCAAATTAGACTATGTCCGAGCCAGCCGTGGCGGTCATATGCCAGAAGTCATATTTAAATTGTAATGCCAGAAGATTATCTTTCGAATAAAGTAAATTTAATGTCAGTTCAGAAATTCATCTTTGTTTTATCCCATTTCAAAGTTATATACCTCTATTTAAAACACCCTTTAAAACAATATTCTAACTGAATATGTGAATTTAAAATATTTATGTTCAGCATATCAAAATTATTAAAAAATTATGTATCCCTTAATATAGGCACTTGCAAACTTCTATACTGCTGATCGTGGATCGAATTGGATATACGGGTTATTTAGTTATATGCTTTAAGCTTTCAATATCTCGAAAGACTGAATAATCTTTTTCGCGGATATAATTTAGCAGTAAAAAAATATTTCGATATATTTTATCGGAATAAAAATTAATATTTATCAACTATTTTTAATTAATATTAATCAAATTTTTTCCATCATTAAATTTATTTTTTTTTTAACTAAGTGAAAAAAAATATTTTTTTATCACAAACAGATATACTACGAAGGCCAACTAGAAGTACCTTCAGATTTTTTTATTGTTCGTATTTTTTAAAAATGCTCAATGTTTTGGGACATCTTAATAACAAGTTTAATTCAAATCTGAAAATTTTTGTATCGGATTAAAATTTATCAAACATACCTTGTAAATATATTAAGCTATGAAATATTAATTTTTAAGTCAACAAGAACAACCACATAGACAACACAGCAACAAAAAAGTGGTTTATACTAAATAACAACACAAAAGATTAAAATGAATTTTAAGATTCTGTTAACAAACTTTATTCGATTTTTATTATATTAAAGTTTACTTTATATCTTTTTCGTTGTGAGGGATTATATCGAAGAATTCAACTTATTAAGGTATATATCTATATTAGAGTGTCAGCAAGTCATAAAAAGGTTATGTTGATATTAATTACAAAAATTTATGAATAATTTCATGTCATTAATGCAATGTTTTAAATATTTAGTGTTTTTTTTTATAATAACATAATATTTGTTAAAAAAAACAGCTTTCATTCAAATTATATAGCTTTTCGTTGATGTTAAGGAAGTGGGAAACAATTTTTAATTAGTTTAATGAAAATGTCATTGTCGAACATTTTGCACAAAATTTAATTATACAGCTTTGTTGTTTGTAATTTGTGGTTATCCAAAAGTATTAATGGCAATTTTAGAAATTTTAGAGCGTATTTAGGTTGTGTTAGTAAAATATTTTGTAAACGTGATTTTTTAATTAATTTAAGAGACATGCCTCGAAAGTACATAAAAAAGATTAACGAAGCTAACTATAGAAAACAGTTATAAGATAAAAATAACAGTATATTCCATCTCACGTATTTATAATATCCCGCTGAGGAACATTTTGATACCAAACCGGCCTCGAAAAAGGCAAAACTCTCATCATTCTCCTCAATTTCATTAGATAGAGATTTTTGCATAATACACTAAATACCTAATAAAAAAAAATTCTAAAAGTTTAGTAAACTGCTATACATGCAAAAGGGCTCACTTGAATAGTGCAAACATAACAGCCGTCTTTTCTTCTGTGTACATTTTGACCCAGAATATTCAGACTCAAGAAAAAATATAATTTTGTTAATATAAATAACATATTTAGTTCAACAAAATTAGAACAATTTGATGCATACGCGTTGCCTATTCTAAATGAAAGAAGAAAAAAATATTTGCAGAAAAAACTTTTTCTAGAAAGATTGAATTATTTAATCAACTTTTTGCAAAATATACAAAATTGAAAATAATGATGCTACTTTTTTGCAACATTCAAATAGTACCCAGTAAAAAACGGTGCTTACATGCAAGCAGGTTGTAGGGAGTAAGCCGAAAAAATTCCTTACAATCCTGCTTACATATGCTATGATTTTTATATAGCGAATTCCCACTTGGAAGCATTACTTTTGGACGAAATAAGCGCGGATTTCAGCGCTTATAAAAGCAGTGATTTCATGGGTTTTCAGTAAAATCATATTTCATGTCTACATATTACGATTTAAAGTAATATACATAATTTTACATACAATTCTACAGATATTAGGTTTTCTGTTGTTAAAATTTTTGACATATTATATTATTATTTTATTTTTCTTTTACCCGCTCCACGTGCTAGCTCAACAGAAACAGTTAACGACTAATTATTTTTTATTTCATACTCAAAAAGACCAAACACAATCGGAAATCACTCGGGAAAATTTTTACAGATCGTTTAAAAATCCGCGATATGAAGCTTTCTGCATTACAACCTGCATTCTTATAAGGGATTAGGGTAATATGCTTAGAACCTGCATCCTTGTTAGGGAAAACAGTAAGCTCAACATTTTGTTTGTTTATTTTTATACAAAAATTATTCCTTTCTTTTGCTGCTTCTCAATGTTATATAATATTAAGCACTTACATCAGCGCATTTGTTTTATCCTGCTTCTAACAACACGAAATTTTTTTTACTGGGTATGTACTATAACTAGTAATTTGATTTATTACACGATCCGAAAGACGCAATAATATTTCCCACGCATGTGTTTAAAGTTTAAATTTCTCATTTTTCACAATTTCGTTTATAAAAAATTTACAGCGCAAAAATGTTCCAAATTTGAATATGTATCTTAAGCAAACATCACTGGCTACTTAATTTTTTGCAAAAACTCACGAACTTTCTTATTTTTGTTGTGTTAGTAAAATATTTTGTAAACTTGTTTTTTTAATTAATTTAAGAGACAAGCCTCGAAAGTACATTAAAAAAAATTAACGAAACTATCTATAAAAAACAAGTATAGGATACAAAGGACAGTATATTCCATCACACGTATTTATAATATCCCGTTGAGGAACATTTTGATACCAAAGCGTCCTCGAAAAAGACAAGACTCTCACCATTATCCTCAATTTCATTAGATCGAGATTCTGTATAATTTGTTTAAACTAAATGCCCATTAAAAAAAATTCTAAAAGTTTCGTAAACTGCTATACATATACGAATAGTGCAAACATAACAGTCGTCTTTTTCACCTGTGTACATTTTGACCTAGAATATTCAGACTCAAGAAAAAATATAATTTTGTTAACATAAATAATATAGTTCAACAAATTAGAACAATTTGTTGCATAGGCGTTGCAAACCTATCTTTTCTAAATGAAAGAAGAAAAATTATTGCCGAAAAAAACTTTTCTAGAAAGATTGAATTATTTAATCAACTTATTGCAAAATAATACAAAAGTGAAAATAATGATGCTACTTTTTTGCAACCTGCAAAAAGTATGGACTATACCTTATAATTTGATATATTACACGATTCGAAAGACGCTATACTATTTCCCATTCATGTAATTTTAAATTTCTCATTATTTACAATTCGTTAATAAAAAATCTACAGCCAAAAGAAGATCCAGAATTTTAATATGTATCTTAAGCAAACATCACTGGTTACTTAATATTTGCCAAAAACTCACGAACTTTCTTTTATAGTTTAAGGAAAGTAGAGCTGCAATTAAAAAAAATTGCATTTATTTTTATACGTTTAAAATATGGAGTCTGTGAAACATCTTAATTTATAAAATTCAAACAAAAGCATTCATGTCTAATTACCACATGTTTTCTAATCAATACAACCAAGTTCTTGATAATTTAAAGGCGTTTTCCAAAAACATAACGATTTAAATGCTGCTTGTTGAAAATTCAATTTTTATATTTTTCTCCATTAATTTTAATAAAAATTGTATTTTAGATTAAATTTTCTGAACATTTTGACATACAATTAATTTGTTTCTTTGTTGAAATAAATTAAGTGGAATATAAATTAACATCAGGTGCAATAATTTTGTAAATTCGATTTAGAGATTTTATAATATAAAAAAAGAAGAAAATAAGTTAAGTTTTCACTTTAATCACGAGGCTATCATACATCCTTCACCCAATCGTAATTAATTGATATGGTTTTAAATCATACATGGGATTTTTCATTTCATCACCATTAGTTGACACTAATCAAAATGAAAAAATTTCATTACCATTGAATGAACGATATGGAAAGAAACGGGGAACGAGCGGAATTGGAACATTAGTTACAGGTAACGAAATTATATTGAAATGGGAACTAACTTGTTTCATCGGAGTATCTAAATTTCTATTAAAAATAAAATAAATCGATAATACAAATGTGTTAAGTGTTCCGATTCCCTCGTTACTCATTCCATTCCATATCGTTCCATTTTGGACCAATGTTCCATTCTATTATCGGAGTGATTAAATTTTCATTTTCGTGTAAGTAAATGGGTAAACAATGATTAAGACACCCTGTGTATGTTTTGTAAAAAATTAATTACTGGGTATCCTTCCCCGGACCTAGCACACTTGTATTCTTAAGGTCTTTTAATACTCCTGTGGAGCAAAAATGTTGTCCGTGTTGCCCTATCTCGCTTAGATTTAAGGTTTTTTTCTTTTCTGGAAAAAAGTATTGCTTTTTAAGTGCACACCTCTCAAATATTTCACCCTCGCCCATTAAAAAGCTTAATTTTTACAATCAAAATAGAACCTAATTTTATCACATATTACATTTTTTTAACAAGTGCGTTTATACAATATTGTTATGGCAAGCCGGGTTCGAACTCTCGTCTCGCTCCTAGACGAGGACAAGAAATTCTCATTGAGTTTGTGATTTAACATAACAATATCTCTAGAAATTATAATAACAAAGTCCCCTGAAGATTTCCTAGGGCAGGAATGAAATCCGGATAGGGACACGCCTACATCAGATTGTTTTTCACAATTTGTTAAATAAGTTTGGGACTTTAGCACATTTAATTACTATAAATGCAATTAATGTTTATCCCGATGAAAATAAATTTAAACATGAAAAATTTTTTTTAAATATTTTTTAATAACTATTTTTGCAATTAGTTAAGAAATTTGAAGTCAGCTTCATATATTTTTTTAATAATTTTTATTACAAGTTTGCTGTTTTTAAACGAATTTTATGATATGTTAAAAATTATTGCAAACAGAAATAACAGAATATTTTAACATAAAACAAAATAAAAAGAAATACTAAATTATACTAAAAAAATAGTGGTCCAATGACGATTTGAACATGGGACCTTCTGCATCAGAAGCCAGCACACTGCCCCTCGGCTACCAAGGTGTGAACTTTCTAGCAAACATTTTTGCTATATTCATATGAGATCGATAAAATGAAAAAAAACAGAGCAAAAACAACAACCGTGTTTCAATGCGCTAAAATTTTTTTTGGAGTAGTTGATTTTAATTAAAAAATGTATAATGAAA
>JAEKOY010000910.1:0-16651 GCA_021234595.1 Delia radicum | reverse complement strand
TTTTTTATTGGTAAGGGGGTTGGAGTGGGGTTTCGGTTTGGTGGGGGGTTCGGTTTTGCTTAAAGTGAAGTCGTGGTGGGTGTTATTTTTATTGAAATGAAGTCGTAACATTTAATGTGTTCATTAGAGGGTTAATACAATATGAATTAAACCACATTAGGGTGTTTACGAAAGTCTGTGATTTTTTGCTAGTATTTAATAAATAAATTCATTTACTGTGGTATATATGAATTTCCCTAATACTATTTGTTATCAGTATAAAATGTTAATCACATTATTTAAAAACAAAACATTTATTTTTTTTTTAGTGTTAATCATATACCTACATACTTATAAAACATATGTATATTAGCAACAATTCTATATTTTTGTAGACCAAATAATTTACAATTACACATAACACTCGAATCAACCGTAATTTGTTTCAATTTAAAACAATTTTCAACATGAACATAAAACTCTTGATTTGCTATGAAATGGGGTGATGGGGGAGGTTGAGGTGGAGGTTGAGGTGGAGGCTGAGGTGGAGGCCTAGGCGGAGGTGAAGGCCTAGGCGGAGGTGAAGGCTTCGGTGGGGGGTTAAATTGTGCTTTGGGTTGTGGCTGTGGCAGAGGTTTTAAAATATTTTATGAAAACAGAAAATTAAGGTTGTTGAAATGCAAAAAGTTTGTACTTGACCATGAACAACTAAGTTGTTATCGTTTAGTAATAAAAGCAACAAAACAATATTATTTATATATATATTTTATTTATTAATTTGTTTGAGAATTTGTAATATAATAATATAATCATTAAATATCTTAAATTTATCTATTATCTATATTATATTTATCTATTTTAAAATGTCCCAAGCGTAGGTATTAATACCATCTTCTCTTATATAACGCTTATCGTCATCATAACTTAATACAACTTTTGATATTTGTTGTGTATAAATTTCATGTAGAATAGATTTAAATATATACATTTTATCATGATATATAGTTTTATCTATTAGACAGTTTCGATAATCATTAATAGTTAGTTTTTTTAAAGCCGAGTTTTTTACACCTTTCGCTTTTTTTATTTCTTCTTTATCGGCAACAGCTATTGAATATACTTTTGATCGAAGTCCAATAAATTCTAACATTACACACCCATTATTCTCGTCTTTCATCATTCCCAACACCTTATTGTTTTGCGAGGGAAAATTGAAAACATTATTAATTGATGTATCAAAGTTTAGATGTAGATCATTGTAAATATCTTTATAAAAATCGTCTGTTCTTATTGTATAAATAAACGAGTCAGTATCCATATAATTTAGTATTAAATTTTCATTAAATTTTGGTTGCATATACTGATAGTGGAAATCATACATTTTATATTTAGAATAGAACTGTAACCCTAAATATATAGGTTTATTGAACGTCACCCTATCCATACTCATTTGAATTGCAATCATATTATCGGTAAAATGTGTTGAACTATGAAAATTAGGTTTTGCTATAAGAGCTCGAGCACCCAAATGGTTATGTTCACTCTCCCAAGCATTGACGATTTTCACATTTTTACGTTTTTCAACATTTTCCATAGTTTTACCATTATTCAAAAGTTTAAAAAAATTTTTTTCAAATTCAGTTTTTAGCATTGGTTCGATGAAGAGTATTTAAGTCGATATACTGTTTCAACCAAGTTGATTGTCTAAATCTTAATATTCTATGAATTTTAACTAATTTTAAACCATTTCTAATACACTGCTGAAGATTTCGATAGTGAATTATATATGATTTTTTGTTAGTTAAATCGGGAATCAGCTTCTTTATATTGTGATGTTTTATTGGAGGACTTTTAAGTTCAGCACAGAATGGTAAATCATTGTGACTATCATGGAGTTCTTCAGGATAGTCTAAATCAACTTCTAAAATGTAACCAAAATTAGAGTTTTCGGATACTTTTGAAATATCAAAGCTATCTATATCTTCAATCCATTCAAATTTACCTTCTGGCAAAGATTCAGACATTGCCCAACCATATAAATTGTTTGCATCTAAATACATAAGATATTGTGAGGGTTTAGAACAATCATATGTTTTCATATATTTATGGTTGGCAACTGTTCGACGTGTTGAGCATTGAACAATACCACCTCTAATTCCTTTTTTCATGAAATTATACATATTTATATCGGTGAACAATTCCAATTTAATTTTCGTTATTTTTAACATGGCATCCCACGATAAACCAGGTGTTGTATAGTAATGACATGGATCAAGATGATATATCGATTTACAAACAGAACGAAAATTTTCAAATACATCAGTTAAAAGAAGTACATCCGTTTTTAGATATAAAAGCATATACTCATTTAGAGATTGACAGTTAAATGTAGACCAAACACTTAACGCATGTTTATAATCAGCAATAGTACATTCTTTATTATTTAATATAGAGGAAAAACTGTTCGCGAGGAGGTAAGACATTTTCGTTTAATTTTTCAACTGAATCGATATACTCATAAGGAATATACCTTTTCTTTTCAAAAGATTAAATTCTAAATGATTTGGAAATATCGATTTTAATATTTTAAAATCATCATTATGTAAATGATTGGCTAAACTATCTAAACTTGATGACATAAATCTAAAAGAATCGAGAAAACGTAATTCTAAATTATATTCATCGGTAATTTGAATCCTTTTCCTAACAGATTTATACAATTCTTTATTAAGTGGTATAACATTTATCTCACCCGGATAATCTGCTAGAGCCTTTACAAACAAATGACAGTCATATCCTGAAAAGCTATGAAAAACTATTGGGATATAGTTAGGTAATTTATAATTAAGATTACAACTATTATGAGCTGGACCGCGATATTGACCAGTTAAATGACAATGATCAGCACATCTATCATCATCTAAAATTTTATTACATATATGACATACATTAGTATTATAATGTTTTTCAATTTCATGGGGTAACAGAGAATTCATTGGTACTACTTTCATTAGAAGTTTGTGCACAAAAAACGTGCATCATCTATTAAATTTTGGACAAAATCTTAACAACATCGTCACCCGTATACGTTCTAAATTTATTCAATTTAGAATCAAAAGATGGTTTTATGTAATAACTGTAAGCTATAGGTATATGTTTTTGAATGCTGGTGACATTATCAGAATTTTGATTATTAATTTTACTTAATATACATTCAAAATCCGCATAGATGACAAATGGTACATCTAATTGATTTTTAAAATTTTTGAATTGTAATATATTGTCATCATCAACACCCGTAGGCATTTTGGTGACAATTTTATTGCATTCTTCCTTATGTTTTAATAACAAGAGTTCACTGGTTAAATATTGTAAACAAAATTACAAAAATATATAGCACCATTATGTTTTGAAACCTGTGCGCTCAATAAACGACTTATGTCTTTTATCCAAACATAATGTGATTCATCGTTTTCATCATTTTGAATGTACAGTAGATTAATATGATTAATTTTTACATCAACTGTCTTATAATATGGTCCAACGATTTCTTTTTTTATTACATCACATCCAAAAACATTTACGCTTATATTTAAATTATATTTCTCAAATATCTTAATATCGCCAACAGATAAGGAAAGGTTAAGGTGTTGAAATCAATTGTTATTCCATTTGTTAGTGTTATTAAGCTTTGTGTGATAACATTACTATAATGTGAATATTTTGAATTTAAATGATCGTTTTCTAATGCAGCTATAAGAGCCCATTTAAAACAATAATTATCATCATTTCTAATGTTGATACACGCTTTTTTATTTCTGATAAATAGTGGTAGTTCTAAATATTTAGATCCTTTTATAGGACAATACTTGTTAACGTTTATCTCAATTCTATTTATACAGACTAGAGCCCAACCACTATCTCGCTCTTGAAATTCATCCATTTTTGTTACTATTTCTATACTATGCTTATCGTACACGTCTGATAGATCTTGTTCTAATTGTACTATTTCCATTTTCGTTTGAAAAGATTTTACACTAATTAGAGCACTATCATTATTTTCAATCTCATTAGTTTTTGAGAATTTTACATATTCTGCAAATAGTTCTATATTGAATTTTATATTTTGATGTTCTAATAACATATTTTTTAAAATATTTATAATGCTTTCTTTTGCATTCGAAAATAAAATGTTTGAAGAAAGCTCAACTATCTTTTTATTTTCGTATACAAAAGTTTGGATACGCTTATTAAATAAATTTTTGCTTATATATATATCGTCGTTTATAAACAAACGATTATTTTTTTTTTTATGTTCATTAGTTCTCAAATGATGAGACCAAGAACCTTTTGTTATATTTAATTTACAAGTTTCACATCGTGTATAGCTACACGATGGAGTTTCTTCAATATTTTCAACTTTAACAATTTTTTCATTTTGTAAATTTAATTTTGTTTTGTTTGATTTTGAATTAATATGTTTATTATTTAAATGTCTTTTAAAATTATATTTGGATACGAAAGACGTTCCACATACCTCGCAGATGTACATAATACAACAACAACAGAAATGGAAGTAACGTGCTGAAAGTATTTGAAATTGAAGTTGAAATAAACATAAATTATAGATTTGTTGTTAATATCTATAACATACCTGAACTTAATGTAGATTTATATATATATATATATATATATATATATATATCGCAGTTTCGATAGTTTTTAAATTAAGTCAAATACCGTTTCCACTTTTTTATATAAATATAGGTCAATTAAATTATATAAATATTATAATTTTGTGTTTTAAGAATAGTAAGGATGAAAATTTAGTGATAAATTGGTATCAGAAACCCACAGCATCAGGAAGAATTATAAATTATTTTCAAAACACCCCAGAAGAATTATAATCAATACAGCAAGAAACCTAATTGAAAGGGTATTAAATATTAGCGATATTCAATTTCATAAAAGTAATATAGAAAAAATTAAACAAATTTTAGATGATAACAGTTACCCAATTCAATTGCCTTGTGAATTAATAAGACAATGTAAAAACAGAAATATTTTAAATACAAGAATGGTTACTGAACCTAAAATTTATAAATCTTTGACTTATGTTCCTCTTCTATCTGAAAGAATAGAAAAATCTAAAATATATGATAATAAAAAGTATTTAGTAGCACATAGAACATGTAACACATTAGGTAAACTATACAGCAAAACAAAAGATAAAATAAACAAATTAGAAATCTCCAATTTAGTTTATAAAATACCATGCAAGGGAAATGATAATGAGATTTGTAACAAAATATACGTAGGTACAACTAAAAAAAAACTAAAAACAAGAATTGCAGGACACAAATCTGATCAGAAATACAATAAAACTACTACTGCACAAAAACAGCATTATCATTACACTGCAGTAACTCAAATCACTATCCCGATTTTGATAATACACTAATTTTGAATACAGAAAACAATTACAGACGCAGATACACTTTAGAAATGCTTCAAATTATGAAAGTACCATTAACACAAAGAATAAACTATAAAACGGACATAGCAAATATTGCTCAGAATTACAGACATTTAGTTAATAGGAATTAAGATAATTATTAGAATGTTAAATAATATATGTTGTTATAATATTTTAGTTAAGATTTTAAATATTGTTCATTTAATTTTGTTTACTATGATGTTTTTTAAATAATTTTTATTATTGTTTTCTGGGATATTTTTATATTGACAAAAAACAAATATTTATTTCAAAATTTATTTTCCCGCCTTTTTTAAAATTTGTTATTTAAAAAATTTTAAAATTGATAAAAATTAAATTAAAATAAATTTCCCTGAAGAAGTCTCCCAATGTGGAGACGAAATATTGGAAATTAATAATTTACAATCGTTTTAACAAAAGATCTTAAGCTCGAAGAAGAATCATATATAATAAAAGAAGATCGAAGAAAATTAAACATATTATAATTTATTGCTAAAATTATAAAAATATATAAAATTTTTTTTTTAACTAACTTTTATTTATTTTTGAGACCTATTGATTTCAAATTTTATTAAACATGTTGCGAAAAGAATTCCAAAAACACAACGCAGCAACATTTGTGTGGAACGCGCTATCAAAGTCGTACAAGATATTTTCTCCCAATGCAAATCAACACCAACTCTTAATCTTAAGTTAATTTCACTTAACGAAGATAGTTTTTAGATTGTGATTTTGATTATAATCATGTAATTACATTAAGAAATGTAAATAGTTAAATAATTATAAATAAAAAATTTTGAAAAAATAAAAAAAAAAGATCTTAAAGGATTTCAGAAATCGTCTTCGACGCGGAACGTTTTTGTTTCGAAATGACCTGAGGAAACATTTTTCGGTGACAGCACAACATCGGCTACAGCATGGTGATAGGGCCTTATTTTGGTTTGTAACCCTAATGTACATTAGGGTGATACATTTTTTTGTACAACATTCTCCCCAGGGGTTTTCTAATGGCAAATATTGTATTAATGATAAAAAAAAATATTTCAGTTCAATTTGGTAAAAAACCTTACGCACCGACAGCGATTTCTAAAATGCCTTTAATATATTTTTTTTAATAGCAATTTTTTTAATTTGGAACAAAACTATTCCATTGACTCCAAAACGGACTTTACTATTGAAATCAGCATGCCTTAGTTATATAGATGTGATGGTCAGACGTTGAGGCATCAAAAAAAGTTTTTTTTTTTTTTTAACTTTGTTTGATTCAAAACTTTAACGCGTTTGGTGCGTAACCTTTTTTAACGATAGCGAAAAACTAAAAACGCAGTTCTTAATATTTGTCCATGCCCTACAGGATTTTGTCTGGGGAGATTTGATATTTGCAAAAAATGCAAAAAGTTATTACCCTAATGTACATACTTACTCAAATCTAAAAAAGATATGAATATTTTTCCATAATAAGGGTACAGAACTAAACGTTTGAGCTCTTTTTTGATAAAAATATAGGGCAACAGTTTCTATAGCAGAACGTATCATTTTTGAAATCTTAAAATGCTGTAGGGACTTAAAAGTGTCCTCCAAATTTATTTTTTCCGTATTCAGCCCTCTAATACTCACCGTTTAAGCACTATTACTCAGGCCAATTCGCAAAAACGCTCTTTGTCGGGTCACCCCATTCATGTATCATTGAGTTAGAATGAAATAATTATTGTATTTTAAAGCTACTGAAAGTTGTATTTTTAAGTCGCGGAATCTGATTTTATTTTTACAAAGTGTTATGACATAAAATCGACTCGGAAATAAAAACATTTAATTTTTGTATCATTTTATATATTATTTAAAATAGTGTTGTAATTATCTACTTCTTTACAGTGATAACTTCCATTTTTTCTATTTATTACTTGGTTTTCGTAAACACGAAGTTTTTATAGTGTACAGAGAATGGTGTATTTAAAAATCTGAATAGAAAAACTATATTTTTGAATTTTTAAATTTTCTTCCATATATATTGTTTGTTTTTATTTCAAAATAATTAAAAATCTGGTAAAGTAGTTAAATAGAGACGGAGGAGATAAGAAAAATAAACAAATATCTAAAAATAGAATATTTGTGTTTGTTAATGTTGTCACTTCTGAGTATAATATACAATAACAGAAAAGATAATAGGCAATAAAACTGCAATTTATCTGCATTACATACGAGGCCATACTTTGGTGTGATCGCTAAACGGTCATGACTTGGTATTGTTACGTTTGTAATGTAAGAAGAGCGCACACACAGGGAAAATATTAGTTGGAATTCAATGAATCCCATTAAAAATCATTCACATTGGTTTAAAAATGATAACAAGTACTTACTATATAAAATTAGAACAAATTAACCATCTTTATTATCAAACGACAATGTCCTCAACAAATTAATAGTTCATTTACCTAAATCAATTGTCACCAAAACCAAATTTAAAAATTAAATAAATGTTTTTTTAATTTATGATGGTTGCAACCATTTTAAAATTATATTTTTATTCATTTGAATCTATTTTTTGTTTGCAAATATAATAATATTGGGCTTAGAAATAATTTTAATGCAAACATTAAATGTTACCAATTATTCAGGAACTTTCATCATCATAGAGTCATTCTATGTGAAAACACCGAAAAAAATGAAATATTGTTGCTGGACGATTTTGGCTTTTGTTCAAATTTTGTGGAAATGTTCCTAAGGGTTCCTAGAACCAAAATCCAAGAGGATTTAATTTTTGCACACGGCACTACCGGTTCACGCAAAATAACAAAATAAAAAGTCTTGTTTGTCTGCGTAGTGGTTTGATCTGTTAAAATAGAGATATCTACATGATGAAGGCATCGTTTTAAAGCTGAAGGATTATAGTTTCCATCAAAAATATAAAATTTGACTTAATTCATACACCCGAAAAATAACGTGGTATTGAAAATAAGCATATTTCATTCGTTTTTTGTGTTTTGAAAATTTGCATATTTCAGGCTACAATTTGATCATGCTTGTTAGCAGATACAAACTTGAAAATTACAGATACTTACTCCCTACTTTTAACTTCATAACACCTAAAGACCCGTTTAGTTATTTTCACTCCTCTCGGATTTACAGGGTTTTAAAGAAAAGCCTTTTTGATTTTTTGTATGTATTTTTATACTTTCCTCAATTGTTAAATACAGAGAAATTAAAATAAAAACAAGTAGTATTATGAAGTAACAAAGAATAATTATGAACTAAAAAATATATTTAATAAATTCAGTAGATTTTTTATGTTAACAATTTTACAGTGGTGGCAGAAAATAGGCACATGAAGAGAACATACTTCATGTAAAGTAGAAAATTTCTGTATTTTAGCTTTGCTTTAAATACCTGTGAGTTCAAAAGGAGTGGAAATAACAAAACGGGCCTTGTAGTGTTATAAAGTTAAAGGTAAAAAAATAACATAGCTTCACTAATAATGCGGCGATATTTGCCTATTTGCTTGTGAAGAATCAAGCATTTAGTTTTTGGTATTGTTCACTCGATCCACAACGTGCTGTGCTTAGTGAAATAATAATTAAAAACAATGGAATGCTCGATAGGCTTGTTTGTACTAGAAGACTGTCATAACTTTATGTATTCACGATCAGCGGAATTAATAAGTAAAGATGAATTAAATGAAAATGATAAATTTCTATTAAATAAACGAATACAAATTATATTAAATGTTAATATTTGCACATATCATTATAAAAAATATATAACGTATTATTTTCACGCATTCGGAAAGAAGTGTTGCGATCCATTAAAAGTTCATAAAAAAAACAATTCGTAAATCGTTCAAAGAAATAACAGTAAATTTTTGTGATGTAAATAAAAATGTAGATCTTATATCCGGACAAGCAATTTGTTCACGTTGTATCGAAGAATTAAAAAAAATAAGTCAGAAGTAAATTATAATGACAAAGTAAATTCACAAAGACGATCAGAGATAAATTCACAAAGACGATTTCGGCTTAGAAGCAGAGGGGCACCTTTTTGCCACTTCTCATGGCAAAAGTCCTTGTGACGGAGCAGGAGTTACAATTAAGCGGACTGTAAGGTAAGCAAGTCTACACCGAACTGCGGATCATCATATCCTAACACCTACAGCAATGTTTGATTTTTGTTTCACCCAAATTCCTGGTATAACATTTTTGTTTGTATCTATTTCTGATGTTGATGCTATCGAAAACTTTTTGTCAAAAAGATTTATTGATGTTTGCACAATTAAAAATACAAGAAACTACCACAGTTTCTCTCCGATTTCTCACAATCAGTTAAAAGTACGAAAGTTTTCAGCTTCTGATAACTTTGAAACTCCGAATATTATAAGAACAAGTACTTTATTAAAATAAAATAAAACTTATTCCACGATTCTTAATTACCCACATTTAAACTATAACTTTTCTACTTTAAATGATAAAAATATACCATGTGCCTATTTTCTGCCACCACTGTAAAATTTTTAACATAAAAAATCTACTGAATTTATTAAATATATTTTTTAGTTCATAATTTTTCTTTGTTACTTCATAATACTACTTGTTTTTATTTTAATTTCTCTGTAATAACAATTGAGGAAAGTATAAAAATACATACAAAAAATCAAAAAGGCTTTTTTTAAAACCCTGTAAATCCGAGAGGAGTGAAAACAACTAAACGGGTCTTTAAGTGTTATAAAGTTAAAGGTAGGGAGTAAGTACTCTGTAATTTTCAAGTTTGTATCTGCTAACAAACATGACCAAATTGTAGCCTGAAATATGCAAATTTTCAAAATTTCAGAATTTCAAGTAACGATTTTTTCTTAACGAGTTGCCAGATTGAGCCAATTTTAATTTTGTATTTTTTTTCCGACATGTCTAATTTGTATCTGAGAATTATTATGCTTTTATATTCATTAGCGCCGACACTGGAGTTCATTGAAAAACACAAAAAACCAATGAAATATGCTTATGTTCAATACCACATTATTTTTCGGGTGTATGAATCAAGCCAAATTTAATATTTTTGATAGAAACTATAATCCTTCAGCTTTAAAACGATGCCTTCATCATGTAGATATCTCTAGCAGAAAAATTTTAACAGCTCAAACCACTACGCACAAAAACAAGACTTTTTAGTTTTTTTATTTTACGTAAACCGGTAGTGCCGTGTGCAAAAATTAAATCTTCTTGGATTTGGGTTTTCAGACCCTAAATATTATTTAAAGTTAGTTTGAGTAAAATCTAATATATGCCAGCTTTGCCGATTTGGTGATTTCATACAGAATAACTCCATATAGCTGTACACTGTCATTTAATAAAAATTCGGTTACATACACAAAAGTTGATTTGATTGGGATAATTAACAAAAATTATCTTTGCAACTGAGGAATCGGTTATTTTAAAATGTCAAAAAAAAAAATCACAAAAATAAAAACACAACAAAAAATTTTAAATACAAATTAATATTAAAACAAAAATATCTTAGCAAAATATTTAAAAATGAAAAATAAAAAAATCCATTATTAAAACAAAACCTGATGAAAATGGCTATCACTTTATGGACATATCAACATTCATCAAAACGGTATTAAAATTTTTGATTCAAATATCTAAATAATGGTATACGAAGAATAATATAATATTCTTTACAGAAATTTAATGCATTGATGATGATTTCATATTCCAATTATTACGTATGCTACAACAAATGCCAGTCCATTGCTAGCCGAAAATGTTTCCGATACTTTAAGTTATTTTCCTGGAAACAACATTTTTTTCAAGCAGAAAAACGTCTTCCTTAGAACAACTACATCCACATTAGTGTTTCGTTTTTCATTGTTTTAAATGGTAAATATTTTACGGAATCCTATACAAATTTGAAGTCTGTATAAAATTATTGGAGTCTATGTACAGCAAATTCATCAGGTTCTGATATATCTTACTTTCGATAACCGCTTAGAATCAACAATTTTCTTTTATAAACAAATCCAGATTTTGAGGCAGATGTTTGCAGAAAAAACCACTCAGATTCTGGAGAGTCTTTCCTCTAGATAAACTTCACAATATATCACACTTATTGCCTTTATTTTATATTATGGTGTCCCTTAAATATATATATGTATGCCATTACATCCACCAGTTTTGTTACAAATGGTTCCAAATGGAAGAAATCGATTCTTTGTTTTGGAAAACGTTCTCAAGTCGGCCAAAAATTTGCTATTTTGGAAAAAAATTTATTTTGTATGTCAATTATTTATTTAATATTGCTCAAAATTATTCTGATATGCAATTCTGACTTCATTGGCTATCTTTAATTACAATAATTACGAAATATAAAAATTTTCATTTTCCCACATTGACGACATGAATTAATTTAATATCTGAAAATGAATTAATTTAATATCTGAAATAATTATATGTGGGTCGATGTCGCGAATTGACTACAATCGAGGGTTGAAAACGGCCAAGTGTGAAAATGGGTTTAAATAATTATTTTTCGGTTGATACTGTTTTATAAGACCATTTTATGTATTAATAAGCAATGGGCCATGTATATTTAAGGATATTAAGGATTTTTTTCAGCCCACGGGAATGACAATAGTCCCACGGAAATGATATTTGTGCCACACGGTAATGACTGAGCAGCATGGTAATGACGTTTTGTCATGTATTGTAGCAAAATAAAACACATACAGCAGTTTATGGAAACACATTTAATAAAATTAATACGTTATATCCATTCTTTGGATTATATTAACTTAAAAAAATAAAACGTAACAAAAAATATTTGCTTTTCTAAAGCTTATAATCTAATTGATACTCATTTTGAGCTTTCAGCCTCTTTCGTTTACATCAATTTTCCCAGGAAATTTATAGTACACCCTATTGCCCTGCAAAACAATGTTTGGTGTAGGTAGTATTGAAATTATTTGCTCAAAGTTGATGTATGAAACATCGCTCTCATTTAATTTAAATAATTGGTTTTCTGATGTGCTAGCACAACTTTTGAAAAACAAAACTTTGACATCATTATCCTCAAGGTTTGATTGGCAAATAGCGGCATATGCGTAATGGCGACTGGTAGTAAATTTCTTGGTGTTTTGTTCTGTTAGCGTGATTAGTATGTACGTACCAGGTTTTATATTTTCTTTGAAACTTTATCTGAATTCTGCAATAAGTTAACAGAAGATTGCAGCGCGTCTTCATCTGAGTCGGAGCTGTATACTTCATTATACTTTAGCTGCCTTTGTGTATTATGCTCAACAACGCGAATGACCCATCATCGATACTACTTGCCGGGGAATCAATGCTGCTGTAAAGGGATGTAAAGTCCAGATGTCCTAGATGATGATGGTTACATGAGGTCGTACAATTAAAACAACTTAAAGATCGTAGCCATATACAGTAGGATTACAATACCGACAAAGATACTAACCTGGTGCACTTTCATCGTCCCAACAAATTGTTTGGCTTTAGCTGGGTCTATATTTTGTTCAAATTCTTTTATATCGCGTTCAAATATCTTGAATATTGTTATATTTGGGCAGTTCTCTTTAATAACATCAAAAAGTGTATTAAAATCAGCAATATCGTGACCTTGACTCACGTATCTATCAGCTGTTCGTTTGCATACAGCCCCTACACCATCAGCAGCTCCCTTTCCATGGCCAGACTCAAGATAATTCCAGGTGTACTTTTTAAGTTTGGGGGAACATCAATTTTAGTTTAGTTGCTAGTATATAAAACATTGTTTTGTTTTTATATTGTGTGGCAGGTCCATCGCTTAGAAAATGGACTGTTTGTACTTTATCGGGTAAAGCATCCAAAATTGGTTTAAGGTGACACCAGATGGCTGATGGTCCATGCGCCAAACTCTCAGACAATGTACAATAGCTTTTCGGTGTACATGTACTTGCGTCATTAGATTTTGTGTACGTTACAACGGTGTGTAGAGAGATTTGTTGTCTTGACCCACCAAAATTAAAAGCTTGCGTTTTCTTCGGCATACTTCAAGCAATAGTTTTCGCTAAAATCCATATGGATTAAGCATTCGTTTGATTTGATTTTATCCTTCAACATATTCATTTGTGTGTACTGGTGCATAACTCTGCATTGATGCTCTAAGAATGGTGTTAACGATTGCTCTAAATCCGAAATAATTTCAGTTAAAGGCTTTGTCGTCGAGAGTTTAGACATTTTCGAAACCATTTTTTGTGTTTTTGTTTTGATGTCAGTGTAAGTCTCTTTTACAGCGGCCCATTTAAAAACATCTCCATTACCTGTGATGTCAAATTCATTGTATGATATCACCTTACCTTTGCAGGTTGGACATGACCGAAAAAGGCAATTCTCTGTTATAAGAGGGCACGAAAGAATTTGAATTATATCATTTGCAGTACGTTTGCTCAGAACTTTTGACTTGTGTAAGGAGACAATAATCAGCTCCATATTTGCATGTTTTATGCACTTGCATGTGTCTCTATTAGAAATCTTCATTTCTTTAATCCAAAACGGACGATTTCTGCAAAAACTACTATAGCTCACAGTTGTGGTGTTAGCTTCGACCAGGTATTTTTTGTGTAAATTTTTAAGCGTATTTGTGAGAAATCGCTTTTGATGAGTTTGTTTTGATTTTGTCACATACTCCTTTTTAGCTGCGCACATCCGGCTATTAATATCCTGCTCTAAAAATCGTTGTATGCTGTTCCTGACATCTTTTTGTTTAATTAGCCTGGAGTTCTCCACATTCCGAACTCTGGCATTCCAGCCCTTTAACATTGTGTGGCGACAATAACCTAGGAACTTATATTTCTTAGTAATTCTGCCAGTCAGCAAATTTTGTAAGATTCTTTTGTCCTTTCTCTGTTTTAATGAACTATAGCTTTGGCTCAACTGGTCCTGCATAACCTCAGCAAACAGCAGCTTCCTTTTGACTTCTGGGCTCGATGAACAAGGGTTATCATTACAAACTGCCGCAACTCTAGAGTTCGGGCTAGGCTTCAAAGCATTATCCCCCTTAGCAACCATTTTCTTACGAACCAACTTCTTTTGATATGTTCTTAAACGTGCTTTTAATTCTGCAATCTTTTTGTCTTTTTGAGCCAACTGACTTTTATATTTACGCGCAAGTTTCTTTTTACTCTGAGAATATTTTCATTCCCATTCTGATTTAATTTAGGAATAACAGGAGCTGGGACTGGATCTTGATTATATGGAGGTGGTTCACCGTCTCCTGTGGATGATGTGGGCGATCCGGGTGGAGAATAGTCCGCCATATATTGTTGTTCCTTTTACTTAAATGTTTTTTATTTTTCCTATAATTCTTTGCATTTATAGCCCACTTTTTCCGTTGTGCCCTTTGTGAGCTAAGGGTCATGTCCTTGATTGGTTTAATAACCTTATTATCTTTCCTTTTAAATATCGGGCGTTTTCTTTTAATTTTTGTGCGGCGCATTTGGCAGGATCGTTTTTTCATTCTTCTGCGTCGCTCTCGCTCCTTTTCCGCATGTTTTTCTTTTTCCTCAGCATTTCTATATTTTTTTTTTTGATGGTGCCATGTTGTATTTGATGGTATGTTCAAAAATCCTATGATAAATTTCTTTAATAATTACCATAGATTGAATAATCTCAAATTTACATTGAAAAGGTCATTCCCGTGTTCCTTTTGTCATTACCGTGGTTTAGATTATACCCATGGTAATGACTGCACGGTAATGATGGAAACGTGAGTATTCTTGGATTTAAATGTGGAAATCTTCAAAAAAATTTATTTATTTATTTAATGAAGACTTCAAAAATTAACAAACCAATACCACAAACTTGGAAATTATAATATAAATAACGGAAAAATATACCTACCACGAGGAACATGCGCAAAAAACACTAAACACTTCAACAGCTCTCAAACAACTGACTACATTTTTCACTTCTGTCAATTAACTTTAAAACTAACGGGAATTGTCGTTACATTGACAGTTTACAACCTAACCGAAAAACCGGTTTAAAGCATTTTTTTTTTAATAAACAATTGGCCCACGGGGAATGACGACAAAAATTGGCCACGGACTAAAATGTCTTAAAATCATAAATTTTAAAATAAAATTATATTTATGAAATTAAAATTGACTTCGTTCATTCTTCTTGAATAACTTGAACGTACTTCATTTATAATATATATTTTGAAATATTAATGAAAATCTGTGTTTTTTGAACACAAAACGATCGGACACACGCCATGGTAATGACGATTTGCACCGTGCGACCAAATTTTTTCATAAAAATATGTAGAATATTCTATTTTGATTTCCGCGCCTCGTTAAAGGACATTTTGTTTTATTTATTCCTGTTCTCAGAATTTCAATTTTTCAATATTTTTAATACTAAATGCGTCGGGCCACAGAATGTAGTCATTTCGCGATATCGACCCATGTATGTAACATAAACAAAATAATCTTTCAACTACTTACATCAATGGTTGTCTCAATGATGCTTTCTTTTAAAGGACGCAACTGCCGAAGATAATTATAGAAACGAATTGAAAAAATAAACAGAAAGCAAAACCAAAAAAAAAAAAAAAAAAACAACCCTTTTTTTGCAATAAGAAAAAGGAACCATAAAAATCTACCTAAGATGTGTGTCTTTGTCTTTCGCTTTACTCTGTCTACATGTCTGTATATGTTTATGTTTGCAATTTGACCACACTAGATTTTTAATCTATAAACATTTAGTTTAGAAATACATATTAAATTTAAATATTTTATTTTGTCTTTTATTTAAGTAACCTTTCATCTCTCCACTATCCCCTTTCCAAAGAAAGCAACACATTAATTAATAGGAAGAATTGCCTGAGTGTAGCTGCTCTTTTAAAAAAAAAAAAAAAAAAAAAAAAAGACAATTATTTTCACAAGCCGGTGACAACGCAAAATTTAAGTTGTTTTAATCCTCAATTTTGTTTTATGTATGAAAAACAGATACAAAAGTCTTCCATGGTTGATTTTTTTTATATGTATTATTAGAGTTGTACTATTTAGTATCATTTTCCTCTTCTCTACTACATATTGACATGCCGCGACATCTGCTTAATTCTGCGTATATCTTTCAATCTGGTTGTCGTCTACACTATTAATGTGCTTATCAGCACAATTTTTTTAGCAAA